>JAQBSW010001036.1:0-145000 GCA_029291075.1 Eudiplozoon nipponicum | reverse complement strand
AAATGGAACTAAATGAAAGGTAGAACGGTTTTATCGTGACCTGACACTTATTCGTAATAATCGTCGTTTGGTTACACCGAACTATACCTCCACTAACCAAAAGGTACTTGAACTCGCGAAGATCTGTGGCAATCTTGAGGAAAACAGGATCCGAAGAAGAAATTTATTAGTATATGCTCTTGTATGGTTCACTGTTTGGAGAACCTGATCTTGGCTTATGTTGGCCTGTATGTAAAAATAAATAGGCAATGGCGACAAAGTTGTCGTTAGAACAATATTCAAAGCATAGTGCCAATGAAGGACAAAAAAATGAGTAACTAAATTTTAAAAGAAACATGTTGCGCGACAGGGAATATAATATGGTTACCTGAATCAGATCCGATTTTAGTTTGCAGCCACTCGTCTTCCTGATATCTTCACAGAATTTAGATATCTGATAATGGATATCTTTTTCATCGAAAGTTCATCATAATAAGTTGACATCAATAAGGTCAGTGTTATTAGTTTAAACTGCCCCATTTATACTTAAGCATAACTTGTTTTTTTTTAGATAAATGTTAGGTAGAAGGTAATGTCAAATTGGTTTGTGTATGCCTGCACGCGTACACGCATCGGTGAGACTTACAGTGATTTCCAGTCACCACCGCCGAAAACTCACTGTCAGAGAAAGCGTACGCCATGCCCGTATTTCAGTTTGCTGATCGGTGAGTAATCCTATTGCACGTGTACACTCATCCCAGTGAAATTACAGCGATTTAGCAACATCACTGGGATGAGTGTACACGTGCAATAGTTGATTACTCCTCAATCAAAAACAAACGAGAATACATACACACAGGCATGGCGTACGCTTATCTAGTGAGTTGTCAGTAATTGTGACTAAATCACTGTAATCTCATTTCGAAGCGTGTACACATGCAGACATATACACAAACCAATTTGACATACACTTTCCTAGCATTTTATGCTTAAGAGATCTAACAACAAGTATAAATGGGGCAGTTTAAACTAATATTTACACTTGACATATTGATTGTCAACTTATTATGATGAGCTTTCCATTGAAAAAGATATCCGTATCCGGATATCGAAAATTCTGGAGAAAAAATCAGGAAGACAGTGGATGCAAACAAATCGGATCGCAACCCGATAATCATGTAAATGAGTAACTAAGTTGTTCTATTTATGCATTGACACGTAGTAGCTAAACTGAAGGTCCGAGTATTTCTATGATTTTCTGCGTTTTTAAAGTGATCGCTTCAGCTAATGGCTGTTCGAGGACCAGGTTTAGAAAACGAAATATTTGTTTATCATTGAGCTTATGCAACATAAGAATTAGCAATGGCTGCTCTAAGTCCACTGTGTGACTCTGCTGCGTTGAATGTGTAGGTGACTCATATTTTTTATGTGCCCCAGGCAATATTTCCGCCGTTTACTATCGAAGTCGACGTACCGTTAAAAAGAGGGCCTTAAACACTTTTGATGACAATATTATCATGAACATAGCAAATACTTAACGTATACAGTTATTCATATACTGTATTTTTAATAAAAATAAACTTCACAATCTACCGATTGTTTTTAACATTTACCGTGGTAACCTGCTTCAGCTGCATGGAAATTAATGAGAAATGCAATTTGCGGTTTTATGCCCTCAACTCTGGAATATATTCCGCATCATCATACATAAGAAGCCTTTTTTGTTTTTACTGTTGCACCTCCATTTAGGTGTACATATAGCAGGTTAACTATGCTTATATATTATTCTATTCTAAGCGGTATTTTTGGATTTTTAAAATCTTTTCTCAACAACCGATAACAGGTGCATTGTGTGTGCTTGGTGCTCTTAGTAGTTGCTTCCGCAGTCTGGATGTTCTTCGAATTGCGATTTACTGTTGTCAACAGGACTCGGCTTTTGAATGTACAAATAACTGCAGTTTCTCAACTTTGAGATCAGGAGTAAAGAATTGTACTTCTGTATGCTGTGCAATTTCATGCTTAATATGGATATTTATCCAATAATGCTGTATCATTGGTCTACCTCGAGATTGCAATCGTGAAACGTTTGGCGCTTTTCAATATCAATTGTTGATGTGGGGAAAATAATTCTTTCGGTTTTCAGACCGATATAAATATTACTGGATACTTCTTGAATGGTTGCCGATTGCGAGCTTCAAATGTTGAGTCTCCGTGATTTACGTTCTCGGGTTGTCGCTTTGCACTGTCAGTTTCCCAGTTATCTGATTGATCCCCATCTCCAAGTACGCGTCTAGTTTGTCCAAAGGCATCAACATCTTTCATACTAACCACTTGACATGAGATACGATTTCATCTTAGTTGACTGGCTACATTTCGGAATTTCATTTCCCCATACTAACTACTAGAAATGATGTATGATCTAGTCTTCGTTGACTGGCTACGATTCGGAACACCATTTCCTAACATCATTTGCTTAAATATGAGATTGTGAGTATTGTGCTGTGTATATATGCGATTAGAGGTCTGATTATGGAACGGGAAATGATGTTCCGAAACTAAGCCAGTCAACGATGTGTGATCGCACCTCAGTTCCATTGGTTAGTATGGAAGATGTTGATGCATTCGGAAGAAAGGAACGAATTCGCACCCAGCCAATCGGAAGACAAACTAGACGCGTACTTGGAAATGGGGATCAATCGGATCTTTGCGAAACTGTGATAGTGCAAAGCGACAACTCGCGAACGCAAATCGCGGAGAGTCAACAAGGTTACTGGATATTTCGATATCTCTTTGTCAATTGGCCTTGATTTAATTGGTCATGTTTTGTAAATTAATCTATTTGTAATTTTGATTGAACTGACATAGACGTTGCGTAATTTTCTTTTGAGTGCAGTAAATGGTCACGTTTTAACCTTTCTAAATTTATTTCAATAGCTATTTTATATTTAAGAAAAATTCCTTTTTTTATTCTGAAATATGCTACTGAAGCCGCGTGGGTTTTTTTTAAAAATTTTATAACAATTATATATATATACATATATATATTTACTGTCAGTATTATTTTTAAATGGCATAAGGTAGCAAACGCAATTCATCTAAAGGTTCCATTTTTGTTCATATTGAGAATTCATTAATTGTAGCCAGATAAGCAGCGGCTGACATTTTATACAGAAAAACTTTTGTATAAGACACTCGTTTATGTTTTGAAAGCATTCCGTTAGATTTTTGCATGAATGCACTGATGGCTAAAATAAGGATTTCACTGACTTTTAAAAAATAGAGATATTTTCAGATTTTATATATATATATATATATATATATATGCGTGTGTGTATGTGGTAATTGCATTGATTGCAATTTTGCTTTCTTAATGCCTATTAGCATCGACGTCTTATGTTATCTAACAGTGCAAATAATTAAATTGAAAATAAAATTTAACTATCCCGCTATCAAAAACGTGAACATTGTGGCGTATGGATTTTCATAAATTTTAACGTGTATAAAAGCAGACGTTATGTGGCAACAGTTGAAGCTATTTGGTTGAACTTAGTTTTGTCTAATTAAATGATCATTGGTTGCGCGGGGGGTGGGTGATGATTATTTAAATCAAGTTTGCGATCTTTATATATAATCACAAATCCTGGTATATATATATATATACGCTTGCCAGTATAAACTAAGCATTGCGTAATGTAAAAATAACAATTCATCCTATAGACTGGTTTCGACCTTATTAGGATCCCTTCAAGTACTGCGCAGAATTTGCCTAGGACAGGGCTCGAACCTGGGTACATCTGCTTTGGAATCTTGAGGAATTGCCTTGTGTACACTATACAATTCTTAGTTTATACTAAAAAAATTTGTAGATAATGAGTCAAGTGTTTATTTGTAGATCGCAACCTTGATTAAATTAATTGTTACCACCGCCCGCGCATCTATTGTTCGGTTAAAATTGTTGCTTGTATAAGCTTACCATGTTAAATAATTTATGTAATTTGAGTTGAGAAATAAATAGTGCATTGAAGCATAAATTTATTATGAAGCAGGTATACGCAACCCAGTTACAGGCAGATAATTATCTTTTCGTCAGAATTCTGCTCGATTGATACTTTATATAGTATATTTTGACAAACATAAGAGATTGTGCAGTAATAATAATACATACAATGTTTGAAAGCAAACAGGTCGCGGGAAACGTGCATGTGGATTCACACGCAAATACTCTTCAGTTTATATTAAAATCATTCTGTCTGTAGATAGTACGTGATAAGTTTCAGATAAGGGCAAACCTAGTCTACTGGATGAGTTGCCTTTTCTATACTATATAATAATTAGTTTACTCTGACAAATGTATATACTTAATGGGTCAGGTGTTTATATCAAGACGAGTTTGATCGAATTTTGCAACTGTGGGTCAAAGGACATGTCCTGGTTCGAGCCCTATCCGCGGTAAATTCTGAACAGTACGTGATGAGTTCCCAATAAGGAAGAAACAGGTCTACTGAATTAATTGACTTTTCTCCATTGTACAATGCTTAATTTATACTAAAAAAAGGAAGTACTTAATGGGTCAGGTGTTTATATCAACATCGCAACCAATGTTCGTCTAATTAAATGTACGAACTTCTTAAGGTTATTTAGCTTGTGATTAAATGTGTTCCATATGACTTATTTTGATTGAATATTTAAGATGTGGCGTCCACGTCAGTGGGTATACTGGCGTATATGTTATTAAGATCGAATTCGGCTTCATTGCTTTTTTCGTCGTTTATACTTCACGTTTGCTTCAACAAACATTTTTAGGTAATTTTTTTCTAATAAAGTTGTTTTAACCACCGCCAGGTCTTGCCATTGATGTTCTTCAGAATACGTTCTCTTTGTTTCTAGGATAAATTACGTATCAAATTTCTCCGTAAGAATGTTGAGACTGCGCCATGGTATTGAATGTTCAGTCCAGGCCACGTCTAATTTCAATATATTTCAATTTTAAACTACCTTTATCCTGTCTCAGTAGCAATATGTCAAGAAAAGGTAGTGCGTTTAACTGAAGGTTTTCGCACTCGCAAGTGAATTGAATATTATTGTCCACGTTGAATAGAATCATTAAGCATATCCTTTGTTTCTACATCTTCATTTATGATTATGGTCGTAAACATCAAAACTACAAAAACTTAATCAAAAATACTGCCAGACATATCTGAGATATGTTGATCACATTTTCATAATCAGAAATGAAGTTATAAGAAAACATAGTATGCTTAAAGATTCCGTCAAAATTGGTTACCATATTCAGTGAATGTCAATTCTTTCATTGTGCTGATATAGTTTGTTCTTATACGCATTCACTTCCTGATATCCTGGCAATGTTGCTTAATGCCATTAATTTGCTTTTGCTTTACTGGTTTCTTATAGTTTTCACGTGTTTCTATTGCGTGTACTACTAACTGAGAATTAACGTTTTTGTTGTAACTCTGAAAGGGCATTTTCTTATAAAATGCTTTTGTTTGGGCCAGACGTCATTTAAATTTATCGCCTGGTGACCAATGAGCCCTAGTCGTTCCTAACGAAAATTTTCTCTTGGAAATCAAATATATTACGGGTTTGCAGCTACTCATTGTAGAAATAATTGTTTTCAGCTGAATCTGCATTTATAATTTCCAAAGATATCAAAGGGTAGGACGATTAGATGCGCTTTCTATATTTCGTTAAGACGTTTTATCAATATCTTACGCACGATAGAAATCCATTTGTCTTCGTTGGTCATCGTAGGATTTGTTCAAAAGGTGGTATTTTAAAACTTACTTTTTTTAATTTTACATCTGCTTGCATTTTTGAAATTCTTTGATTGAAAAATTAATTTTTTTTAAAATTGAGTTTAGTTTGCAGTCGTGATTCAGATGATGGCATCAGTGAATAAGAATCATAACTTTAGTGTCTATACGAAGAGATATTTAGAATCCAGTGGGACACAGAATCCATTTATAGGCAATCAATGTATCTCACCATGTGATTTGTGCACGGTACACCATTTATCTATGAAAGTCTATCTTCGATGGAACTCTCTTTATATTAACTATATGTTCTGTGTGTGTGGAGGACTACCACAAATGTTACTATTTATAGGGCGTTGCGTACCTAGAAACAAATAAATTGAAATATGGTTGGAAGGATATGCCATATTTAGCTTGAACAAATGTTCAAAAAGGTTTTCTTAATTAGCATATGGTTGTAATTATTTTTAACACTTTCTTTGATGTTTTTTTTGTTAAATTACTTTTTTATAACTCGTTAAAAAATCATTTGTTAACAGAATCACTTACTATATATGTTGCATTGATAACGTTATAATTTCGCTTGCGGCTGTAATGGAAGTAAAAGGAAATAAATAAAATAGCGTGAACAAAAATTAAGTTCACGTCCATACTCCTCCATATCACGTAAGCAATTTCTACTTTTAGTGAAGATTCAACACATAAAGAAGTTTCCTATTTGTTTTCTTGTCTGTGTGTTGATGAAATGCAATTACGTGAGCATGCTGTTTTCTCTTTCCTTGTTAGTAGCCTAGTACGAGCTCTATATTGACATTGGTCTCTTGTCTTGTGCCGATTTCAGTCTTGGTTTCATATTTATTGATTTTCTATTCGCGTTATTGAATATTTGAGCATGATCCCAAAATATGCATATTATTTCCTTCATTTAATTTAGTTGATTTTTTTAAATATTTTGATTTCCATTGTAAATATATTTTTTTACTAAATGATTTATATATTTATTTTAAAGCATAGTCATTTTATGATGTGCTGCTGAATAAAATATAACTTCTTTTGCCATTCTCTAATTTTTCGCGTCTCGGTTGTTGGGTTTTTTATGCTAAAGTGCCATCGCTAATTATTGCGCAACTAAGGTTGAATATTATTAAACAATAATTGATTGCGCGGGTGGTGGTAACAATTCTTTACAACAAGTTTGCGAGCTTGAAGTACATACCAACCCTATTGTATTTAATCAGTCGTCGAGAAACGTAGCAAATAAATACAATTGGATTGGTGTTTACTTCAAACTCGCAAACTTGATTTAAAGAATTGTTACCCCACCTGCGCAAGTGCGTGTGACTGACGGTAGTTTTGTTATGTTGGTCGATGACTGGTTAAATACAATGGGCTGGTATTTACTTCATGTTGGAAAACTTGATTTAAATAGTTGAATATTATGTTTGGATGTGTCTTCAATGTATAACAAAATAATTGTTCAATTGGCATTTGAAATACTTAATGGCTTTCTTAATTGAATTGCGGAAATGCCAAAAGACTGCAACATGAATATAGGTCTATTATCTATCTAATGTATATCAGTAACCCGTTTAATTGCAAGTAATGATTTTTTTCTGGGTAACAACCACTACCAGTTTCCGTGGATTACTTATTGATAAACTTTCTGCACACAAACTGTGGTGGACAACATATTTTGGTTCACCACAAGTTTTCAGCTCATCAGCCCTAAGCCGATTTATAGTATAGGTTAAATTCGCGTATAACCCAAAAGTCAAATTTTATGCTAATAAGTCAAGAAAAATAAGTATTGGCTTTAGAACACAATAGCATCGCAAAATCAGGTAATGTGTCAGTCACCACGTCTGAAAAGATAATTACCTCTTCACTTCAATGGTCAACTGCTATTTGCATGAAATCTTTCTGCACTTCGACTTTAATATTATTTAGAGCGAATATCACAAAAAAGTTCCTGCTAAAATAGCCAAAGCGTAAAACTTAAAGACAATGATACTCACAATACCCTGTGTTCTCAATAGGTAATGTCATACACTTCTTGAAAGCTGCGTTCCTTTGTTAATAACATTTTTCAGTCTGAATGCTTTACTTTCGTGCACACAATTATATTACTGGACACCTTAAAGAATCAATGGTTGCGCGAGTGGTGGTAACAATTCGTTAAATCAAGTTTGCGAGCTTGAAGTAAATGCCAATCCCATTGTTTTGTATCGTCTAAAAAAACAGCCAGTCGAATGCACTGACGTGTTTCGACCTTCTATGATAATCTTCAGAGTACGACGGAAAACTGACTAGCGAGAATTAAACCGCAATTCATTAATATTGTGGGCATAATTAGATATGCGGCTCTCGCCTCTAGTAGTCTCGCATGTGTTGCGGTTTGATACTCGCTAGTCTGTTTGCCGTCCTAATCTGATGACCATCATGGAAGGTCGAAACGCGGCAGTTCGTGCGACTGACGGTAGTTTTTCTGTTTGACGACTGGTTAAATACAATGAAACTTACGTTTACTTCAAGCTCGCAAATTTGCTTTAATTAATTATTGCTAACACTCACACGATCATTGAGTTGATATATGTAGCGATAGATGCAAACAGTTAATGTTCGTGACTGCATGGAAAAAGTGCAGCAGACATTTCCAGTCAAGGAAAATATCTGCGAGACTACTAAATGTGAGAGCCGCATATCTAATTTTGCTTTCCATATTTATGCATTGCGGTTTAATTCTTGCTAGTCAGTTTGCCCTCATGCTATGATGATTTCTATGCGAAGTCGAAACGCGTCAATACGTGTGACGGATGGTAGTTTTGTTTTGATGTGCGACTTGTTAGATAAAATGGGATTGGCGTTTATCTGAAGTTCGCAAACATGATTTAACGATTGATATTCCATTTATTAATTATTCATTTAATTAGTGAACAAAGTATAAGAATATATGTAGGTCAGTGATTCAACAAGACAATCAGTTCTATATCCAGCTGAACTACATTACCATCTTATAGAGGATATTTGAAACCATCACCTTGTGTTAGATGTATTTTTGATTTTGGTTGGAGATGATAATGAACAATCCAAGGAGTGATTTAAGGTACATAATCCAAATAAATGGTTTATTTCCATTTCGGACGGTACATTGATAAGTAGCAGGTATAATTTAAATATACATATTTTCGAAATCACGTATGATAAGAAATTCTCCTTAATTTTTTTAACATCCAATTTGAATATAGAATTTAATTCTAAAATCTACGATATTAATTAGCTTGAAAATAATTGATTCTAAACAGAGAGCAGGATTTAAATGAATTATGTAATTATTTCCGATTAATGATTACCCCCTGCAATAAATAGAATTGATGATAGATGAATCCTTTAGAATATGTAGTCGGGAATCTAATAATATAAATTTCATAAAACCCTTATGAATTGGAGGTAAAGAAGTAATGCCAGATTCTAAGATAAGAAAGAAAGAACACTATTTATTATAAAATTTAAAATGCATTCGTAATCGAATAGAAAGGATTGCATTAGTTGACACATTTATTGCTTATAACATTCCTTTTCGGGGTTAAATTCAAATGTATGTGTGCGAAACCATGGACGCAACTGAAATAGGAGGAAAAAAACGGCACGTAAGTACAGATGGGTGCAAAAATCATATCTGACTTGTCAGTAATATCATCTAGGATGGGTGGGAACAGAGCATTTTATCAGCAAAAGCGTTTGGCAAGTTTTTTGTAAGGAATCACACAGAAATCTTCGTTTAAATTTACTTTTGAAGTTTTAGTCAATCGCAGACCTGGTATAAAAACCTCGAATAAAAAAGTTAGGGCCGAGGTATGTAAGCGTTTGGAATTAAATATGAGTTATCCTTGCCCAACGTCTTCGTCAACAGATATATCTGCATGTTTTATCAAACATCTGTAAACACCCCGGCTTCAGGTAAATGCCGTACGACGTTACAAACTCGGTTAAGGTGCTATGGATAAAGTTATTGTTCTGATAAGAGGCCCTTAACAGGGCCGGACGTGCGTTCTCCGGCAAATGCCGAGTGTGATGATGTCCTCATCATCATTTCCAGCCACACAAAAGTCAAGTGACTAATGTTTCACTGCCATATAACCATAAGGAGTGAAAAAAAGTATATAAGTGAATTTAGATAAATTACTATTGAGATTTACGAGAGAGGGAGAGGGGTAGAGAGAGAAGGAAAACCCATCCCGGCAGACGAGTGGATCCAATACTACCCAATTTGGATGTAAGTGACTTTAATTGTTTCTGCCATGACAAAATCTGTCCACCTTGTTTCTTACGCCAATTTGGTGCTGGATGAGAGAACAGAGCTCTATTGGGCAATCGGAATGAGGGCATACGCAAAACGTGACCGAGCCAACGATGTTGATGGAGCCTTATTTGCTTTTCTAAAGACGAGCACTTATTGTCAGATCCAAAATACATCTACGGATGTCAACTTTAGTTATTCGTTGTTGGTAACCAACATGTGCTATGCTTCTCAAACAACGATGATCGAATGCCTGTAAGCGTCTCAGATCATCAACTCTAAGAGGCCAAGTTTCACTAGCGTATAGTAAGACTGCGCGTACAGATACATTGTAAACACGACCTTTAAGGCAAATTGAAATATTCGCGCTTATCCATAAATGACGAAGATTCGAGAAAGCTACTCTAGCTTTCGCGATCCGTATTCTCACCTCGTCGGACATATTACCTAAGTTATTGATAGAGCTCCCAAGATATGTAAACCTGTCGACTATGTCAAGATCTTTATTCTGCAGTCGCAACGTTGGAGTGAGTGGTGGGTGATCCTGTAACAGTATCTTACATTTAGAGGGTGCGAATTTCATACCGAAAGACGGAACAACGTTTGCTAATCTATTTAAGGTGGTATGGGCAGCATGCTGATTGTCGAATAATAGTACGATATCGTCCGCATAGTCAAGATCGACTAGTTTATCTCCCGGGAGAACTTCAACTCCAGTGTCCTGAATGTGTGAGAGAATGTTGTTCATAATAGCATCGATTACAAAATTAAACAAAAATGGGGAAAGTGGACAACCTTGACGAACACCACTGCTGGTTGTAAAGTTATGCGTTAATTCTTTGTAAACCTTAACGCGACCAGAAGTATTTGTGTAGAGAGCTCGTATAATATTAAAAAATTTAGTGGACACACCGCTTTTCGACAAGATATGGAATAAAACATTGCGATCCACCGAATCAAATGCACCCTTGAAGTCTAGAAAGACGACTATTGTGGGACAGTGATATAAATGTCTCTGTTCGAGGACTTGCCTTAACGTAAAAATATTATCTATGCAACCCCGTTCTGCGCGGAATCCGGCCTGTTCTTCTCTTGTATATGTTTCACGTGAAGCGCTTAGACGACGTAGGATAATCGAAGCCAATAACCTTGATACGACCGGAGTCAAACTTATACCACGATGGTTATCGCACGAAGATGTCCTAGAGCCTTGGGTTGACTCTGGCTGTGTTGTTGCGTTGTAATCTCGATGTGGAAAACTTCGTTGAAGTTCTGCATTAATTGGCTCGTCTCGCTGGTTGTACCGCAACAAGATGGGTCACGGATGTTGCCAATTGTTGGTGAAACAAACCCAATAAACAGCGTAGGTAATGACAGCCGACAGCACGCACACGTAACGCAAAGCCCAAGGCAAATGCGACAACTGAACTGCATGGTAAATTGCCGTGCTTAAATAGCTATGCCATAGTAATATATGTCTACTTGCGCACTATTGGTTAACGGCAATTTTCGCTTTTTTCTCATTATTGCAACGTAAATAAAATTTAATTTAATTTACACAATATGTCGGCAATTAATTTGTGTCGTTACACATCAATCATATAATCTCAACAAATTAATGACATGGAGTCATCAGTGTCTTTCACTATATCAGTACGACAGTTCTTATATCGCTCTGAAGGAGAGGATGTAACTTCCCGTGAAAATTAAGGCCCTTTTATGTGAGTCTACTAGGCATCTGAAGGGGAGCACAATTACACCTTCGTTACACTTCGTGTTGAAAGCTAAATATCTCTCTAGAGTTTTAGGTGTTTATCGTGAGCCCATCTCTGACAAAAGCAGATGAGCCTACAATTGCCACAATGATTTAAGGCAATTCTTCTCTAATATTTCCTTGGTCTCTGAGAAATAAGAAAAATGCAGTCATAAAAGCTTCCCGTTTATTTAAATATTTCTGCATGCTTTTTTTCTAAAATGCGCAACTGAGACTTTCAGTTTATTCATTGTTAACATCCTTTTTAAAACACAGACAGGTGCATGACGGCACTTTCCAAAGATGAATCCTGGCCACGACGTGGACAATCATTATAAAATATTAGCAATGTCCTTTCCCACTAAACAAAACATGGCCCCAAAATTCATAATAACAAAAGTAGATTTCTTAGTGTATCCACAGTAAGGTACACAGCGTTAGTTCTCAAAGGGTAAATTATAGAACCTTGTGGTATCATCGCATACCTTCGATGTTCTCGATTAGTACAGTAAACTGTTATTTTTCTTTTAGGTCAACCATTTCCTTTGTATAAGCACTTGAAGGCTAAGAAACGGCCCAGCAAAATCTCGTAAATTTATTAGTCCGGTTTGTCATAGATTCTTTATAAAATGCAACTATATTTAAACAAACAATATTCTAATATAATTATCCATTCATTACCCACACTCGGAGTTTCCGATTGGTGCCAAAGTGGAATAAAATATCAATGGTATGTAAAAGCGATAATTTTCAGTTGGCTATGATAAATTTACTCCTAAAATTCTCGCTTTCAATAACGCATTGCGTCATTTTATCAGCGCGATTGACATTATTAGATTCTTTGTCTTGCAGATCATGCCTGTTTATGCTGCGAAATTCAAAATGTCTTTCTCATGAATATTAATTACCATTCTTTTTAGCTTGACAGACTTTTCGTTTTGGTCGGCGGAAATGTGATATATTTACATGAATATCGAACACAATATAATAGAGCATGCGCTTAAGAGGCACGCAGTCTCGTTAAAACTACTCATTTCATGCTATAAACACGATAATCCCTGGCGAGCATAATTTTTCTTTATCATTAATAGTAACAGAAAAATTAACTAACAGCAAATATCAATTGATAAATATTTTTCTGGAATCCGATCCTAAATAAAATTAATAGTATCATTTCCATGTGCAAAAATAAAAAAAATCGGATACAATAACCGTTTCTCTCTCATTTTCTTCGTATCACAAACAAAAATTTCTTTATATATAAATTGAATGGCAAAACAAAATAGAAAAATGTAAAAATGGGGAGAGTTTAAAATAAGGAAAGGATCAGTTGCTTATGTCACCTCCTGTTCAAGCGCAATGTCTGAGCATGTTTCTTCTACTTGCATAAATCTGGCGGCAATTTTTTATCCATAAAGCTTTGTGTGTGGCTAGCTTCATTTTGTTTTCGCATTTAGTAATTAATTTAAATGCTACGTCTGGAGAACACGTGTAATGATTCAACGATGTGTTGTGCAAGTGTAGACGTGTATTGACCATTTGATTTAAAATCGACCTTTAGGTTGCAATATTCTCTTATTCGAGGAATAAACCGTCTGGTCGATCGGCCTATGTAAGTTAAATATTTGATCATATTACTTGAATCGTACACAGGTTCTGATACGGTTACCACTAGTCTACTCTCGTGAAATATTGCCCTTAGTCCAATATTTAATCATCAAACTTCAGCACATGAACTTCTATGTTCGAAAGCTTCTGGCTGGAATATTTCTCAGGGTGTGGGTAATTCTATTTATACAGCTAAGCTAGCAGCCAGGATTAGAGCCACATTAGAGGTCATTGAGACCATGAGTGTCTATCGGGAAAGTAAAGTCCGATGGTTGTAGGATGTGTAAAGACTGAGTACCACAGGTACGTGCAGCAGATCAGGTAAGATACTGAATCTCCGCTGACAGTACAAAAGGAGGCTCGTGATTTACTGAGAGGATTTGTGAATATCAAACACCAAAACAAATACAGGGCGATAAAAACATCACTTTCACTAGGGCACAACAGAAACTTTAAGCACAAAGGAAGTCGGTCAAGCCAGCATTTTGAAGGGCCATGTGGATGTTGCAAGGCGTATTATGAATTTTGATATGGTGCAAAATGCCACGGAGAAGGTAGCCTGTACTAGCCCTTAGGTGACAAAATTAGAAAGGCTGAACCAAACAGGTTGAAATAATTACTTCGGGGAGAAACGCAAAGAACTTCTGCTAGTAGGAGCCGTAGGACGAGGCTGCATTGCTGTGGCTCCATGATGTCTCTATAAAAAGCAAATGAAAGTTGAGATCCGAGATAGTTGCCAAATTAGGAAGAGCCAAGAAAGACGGAAAGACGGTTGGATTCTGCTGAGATCTTGACAGTGTTGCCGGATCTTCCAACGAGATATATGGATAACTCTTGTATATCTAGAGCTAATACATGCCTCGAAATCGTTACCCGCATAGCAATCGGTTCACGTATTAGAACTATAGAGGCCCTTTGGTCACTACCATAAGGGGGTCTCTTGGATGCCAGGCCCGGAAAATCTATATATGCGGAATGATCATCTATCTTGAAACACTTAAGTTCCTCTGAACTATCTTTTAAGCTACAATCCTTAAATCCACTAGCCAACTGCTCTGTATCCTCAGTATTTAATAAACCAGCCATAATATTATTAAATTACTTGCAATTTATATATTATATTAAATAAGCTTACCAGGATACGCTGATATCCACAGATTACAGAACTAGATGATTGAGACCTTAAAACAAATATTCATGTCAATTACCCGAAGCAAATTTTTTGTTCTATTCGCTGATAATTAAAAAGAACAATCAACAAGTGGATAACAATGATTTATTAGCAAAGAGTCGGTGATGGAACCACGCAGTGTCCCGCTTGTGCAATTCAGCAACTCAGATCAATCGCTTTTTCCACCTTCGACAAGACAAGTCAAAAACTTCGACAATATGAACAAAAGAACTTCCAAAAAAAATTACAATATTTTTCAAAAATTACAATATTGTTTTACGAAACCAGCGATAACATCAAATGTCCAAAATAAAAATTGATTTATTTTTATATGAGGAGTTAATTGGTGTCCAATAATTAAATTAACCTCCACATACACCCTCATGTTTAAGATGATTAACCATACATGATGAAGTCTTCATTCTTCGGTTTCTTGATAACTCTTCCAGAACGAGTTTCAACAAGTGGTGCTGGTACTTCACTATATTTCAAATTCATATTGCATTGTTCTTTATTCTCAGTTGTCTTGGTTTTAATCTTTACTTCTTTTCCATATTTATTCGACTGTTCGTTTTTCTCACCAATTTCTGAGTCACATCTTGCCTCAACTTCTGGATACTTCGGTGAATACTGTTCCTCAGTCTCCTCCTCCGTCCAAATAAACTGTGGAATGCAGCGATCCAGTGTTACACATTCTACTGTGCCATTTACTTCCATAAATGCATTTTTATCAGTCATATGCTTGAATTTAAATGTCTCCTTATAGAATAGAGTTAGAAAATTCTGTCTGTTCTCGTTAGTTATGTATACCTGATATGCCAACTTTAAATCTGAAGATACAGAGCATTTATTAGACTTTCGACTTCTAGTTTTGGTTGGAGCTAAACGACTCATTTTATCTCTCAATGCTCCAACAAACCAATCTACTGAACTAGAGGCCCAATCGAGACAACTTGGAGCTTCTATTAGAAGATCTCCAGGTAACCTCAATGGCTCTCCATAAATAAGTTCTGCTATGGATGTTCCTAACTGAACTCTGTATCTGTTTCGCATTGCCAACAAAACTATGGGCAAATCATGTATCCAACTGGATCCACTGGTGCAGCGTAATGCAGCCTTCAGTTCCCTGTGCAGTCTCTCAAACATCCCATTAGCTTTGGGATTATAAGCACACGTTTGTCTTACTTCTATCCCCATTGTATTCAATGATCTGATAAACAGTTCAGACATAAACTGACTACTACGATCAGTAGTTACCCTTACCGGTACACCATATAGCGACACCCAATTATACAAGAACAAAAGTAAGACCTAATGAGCTGTCATATACTTCAGGATTGCTACCTCAAACTGACGACTGAACCGATCGACCATCGTGAGTAAATACTTTTGGCCAGAAAGCTCAGGCATTTCTACTATATCAATATGAACATGCATGAAACGACCCGCTGGGATACAAATCTTTTAAATTTCAGTTTTAATATGACGCCAAACTTTACAAGTTTGACACCGGGCACATGTCCTTACCCGAGCTCTTATGTCTTTCGACATCTTAGGCCATGCATATCTATCAGTGACCATCCTGATAGTTGCCTTAATGGAAGGATGACTGAATTCATGTGGCTGCTGTATTACCTTATACATTAATTCCAACGGTACATAAGGTCTAGGTTGGCTCCTGGAGATTTCACATAATAACCACTTATCTTCAATCTTCCTGCGTGTATATGTAGGATTCTTTTCCAACACAGCTACTAAAGGATCAAGACCTTGTGCTTTCATCAATTGCTGGACAAAATCATTATGACTACATCAGAAGCATCTGTGACAAGCTCAAACGGCTTAGTCCAATCCACAGTTGCCAATGTGGTTATTTGGCTTAACAGATCTTTGGCCCTATGGAATTTTTCCTTGTCGTCCTGGCTAAAATTAATAGGCCAGGACTTCTTGATTGTGCTCCGTTCACGAACTAAATGTCGAGTGAGCGACCCCAAAACTCCAGCTAAACCTGGTATGAAACGACGATAGTAGCTAATCATGCCCAAAAATCTACGCAACTGGCGTACAGTTCTGGGTTCTGGCACATCCTTGATTGCTTGTACCTTGTCTTCCAAGGGCTTGATTCCATCCTTGTAAATGGTGTGTCCAAGATAATTTACGGTAGAGCAACCAATCCTGCTCTTTTCTGGTTTCACTACCAATCCATAATGTTCCAGCTTAGACAAAACGATGTCCAAATGCTCCCGGTGTTCATCCCTAGATTGACTATATATAATGATGTCATCTATATACACTCTAGCAAATGAACAGACTTGACGAACTTCCTTTGTCAGACGCTGGAATTTCTGACTTGCATTCATCAACCCAAAAGACATACATAAGAATTCATGCGATCCTCCTCCAGGGAATCGCACTGCTGTGAGCGGTATAGATTCTGCCTCCATAGGTACTTGATAGTACGCCTTCTGCAGATCTAACGTTGTGTATACCTCATACCCCATTATATTCATGAGCAAAGTACTCTGGTTCGGTAGAGGATACGAATCACCTTTCGTTACCGATTTCAATAGACGATATTTACCACAAACCTTCCATTGGTCTGGTTCAGGTTTGGGAACAACCACTATTGGAGATGCAAAGTTATAATTTGAACGCCTATAAATTCCTTCTTCTCTCAACCGCTTAAATTCTTCAATAACAACCTGCTGCTTGTGTTGTGCTAACGGTTGAGACTTGGGCAAAATAGGTAGCGGCTCCACCAACTCGATTTGGTGTTCTATGCCTGTCTTTAAACCCTTGCGTTTAGCATTGAATGGCAGAAACACGGCCAGGTGTTTCTCGATGACATCCGCCAATTCATCGGCGACGACGGGCCTGGGTAGTCTCACTGACCTAACTACTAAGGTCCCAGTCTCAGCATAAGTCACTATCCCAGTGCTTTGTCCAATGGTCCTAGATTTGGGATGTAAAGCGAGATTAAGATGGATCAAAAAGTCCATCCCAATGATGTTATCCTTTATATCAGCGACCAGAAAATTCCACGTAAATAGAGATTTCTGCCCCAATGTCACTGACAATTCTTTAACGCCCTTAACCTCAATTGGAATTCCATTAGCAGCCCATAGTTGGTAATCGAATGTGGGACCATCAATTTCCACCACATCAGATCGAACTATGCTCACCTCTGCACCCGTGTCTATTAAGAATTTTAGGCCACTAAGTTCATCAGTTATAACCAACTTATTGTTGCTATAACCAGCAACCTCTTTAAGATTATCTGCCAGCCGAAATCTAACAGATTTACGTACTATATTACTGCGCGTCTCTTCCATCGAAGCCTCCGAACCTAACTTCGATGTTTTTAGTATGCCACGAATATGCATACCTTGGAGCCTTGCTTGCGCACCCCCCCCCCTACGGCTCCTATTAGCGGAGGCTTTATTCGTTTTCCGGCAGCTTCGACCAGGCTACAGGAAGACTACTTCCTTTCCATCGGGGACCACCTAACTTTGGAAACGTGCATCCCCCTCCTGAGATTTTACAAACTCGGCGTATTTACGATGCGATACGCACCACTCGCGTAGTCCTTGTACACTCTCACGATATTCGCCTCTCCAATGCTTGGAATTTGAACGTTGATTCCGAGAATTTTCCCTACTTCTGTTGGAACTTTCCTTATTGTTTTTTATCCAACCCACATCCCTGCGGAGGGTACTTAATTCATTCTCTATGGTCAGGAGTCTCTCTGAGAGAGGTCTGAGTTGCTGCTCCAGGCGTGAATCTGCGGTTACTGCATCAGCATCATGAAAAAGAATGTAAAGCTTTATCTATATCAAGCGAACAAGCTTTAAACGAGTAGAATGAACAATGCATAATGACATCGTGATTGGCGTTGGTGTGTACGGAGTTATTATTTCCTTTGACAAAAATAAAGTTAAAATTCATTTATAAATTTAAACCAGGAAAACTAATGGAAATGCATATTATGTGTGCTTTGAATCCAAAAAAGATATTCTATTCTATTCTATTTATTCTATTATTACAAAATATAAATATTCGCTTAAATTCGCGAGAATTCTAAGTTTAAATACTTTTGAGTATTTATATTGTAGAATTGTGCTTGATTTGAATTTCATGTATTTCAGCCTTACTTTCGAGAGTTTAACTGTTAGAGTGTCGTAGCCATCATGATTTTGAATTCCTTATTGCAATTTTTTGAGTAAATTTTGCAACATTTTATAGTTTTGATCTGTCACACAATATACTTTTGTTGAGGCCCCTAACCTATTCGTGTCTGTAAGCCCCATAGATGCCAGATCGCTGGAAGTCCTAAAATTCACAGTAAAATCTGATATGCTTATATTATTGCTTGTGTCATTTAAATTCAAGTCCGCTATGTCCTTCACTAACTTACATGTGTCCTCATATTTAATATCGGTAACCATGATCAAATGTTTTAATAATTAAATTGACACTTAAAATGGAAAATGGAAGGTGAGAGTCGGACAGCTGCTATGCCAGCAATAATCTGTTTCGATGTGTACGTGACCCACAAATAAAACAATTATACCTGTTCCAAGGCTCCTCCTCAGTGCTATATTATATCAGAACACAAGGCAAGGATTGAAAGAGTTTATTGTATAGTGTTGTAATCGTTTATTATGGAAAGAAGTGTTAAAATGCAGCAGACCAAAGTTTCAATACTAGACATGAAGCAAGATACTCAAAAACTGAAAATAGCGCACAATTTTAAAAATCAAGTCTTTAAACAAAGAATGTTCTGGAAAATAAAAATAAAATATTCTTTTTAAATAAAGTTGTTACAATCAGCTATGGTGGTTTAAATTTATCATTCAATGTCATTTTATATTAGGCGGAGGATTCAACATCCTCCACATACACCACCTTCTCAAAAAAAAGAGAGGAACGACTAATAGTAGATGTAATCATCGTTCTTCGGCTGACGATGTATTCTTCCAGAACGTTTTGTGCATACTGGCGCCCCTGACGTCGTCATCTAACCCGATATAACATTCGCTGGTTCTTCAATATCATCTGGTGTCGACAAATAATTTTCATGCTGTGATTCAGTAGAATAAGATTTTGATATGTTAGACAACGGTTTTTCAAATTGCTGCATTTCATTATGCGTCTGCAAGATGGGATTGCACACCTCAGATTCGCCCATGGAACGGTCATTCAACGCATCTTTTAATTTGGTCACACCGTCAATCCAGATAAACTGGGGAATACAGCGATCCAACGTAACACAATCCTCAATGCCATTTATTTCTATGATGACATTCTTGTCATTTATCTTCTTGACCTTGTAATGTCCTTTGTAAAATGGTGTTAGGCAGTTCTTCCTATTCTCCTTAGTTCTATATACATGCGAAGCCGATTTTATATCGGAGGACACATAGCATTTAGTTTTAGGTTTTCTAGTCTTGGTTGGGGCCAAACGACACATCTTGTCTCTAAATGCTCCTACAAACCAATCTACATAACTAGAAGCCCAATCAAGACTACTTGGAGTTTCAATTAGAAGATCTCCAGGCAACCTTAATGGTTCTCCATAAACTAATTCTGCAATGGAAGTTCCTAATTGTGCCCTATATCTGTTGCGCATGGCGAGTAGTACTATAGGAAGATCGTGTATCCAGCTTGTTCCACTTGTACACCTTAATATAGCTTTCAGTTCCCGATGTAGCCTTTCTACCATCGCATTTGCTCGTGGGTTATATGCGCTAGTATGTATTATAGTGGTCCCCATGATGTTGAGTGATATTACGAAAAGCTCTGACATAAATTGACTACCACAATCACTAGTGACCTTTTCCGGAACACCATAACGCGATATCCTATTTTGTATAAACGCGAACAAGACTTCTTGCGCTGTCATGTCTTTTAGAATCGTCACTTCAAATTGACGACTAAATCTATCTACCATGGTCAGCAAGTATTTGTTTCCATTTACTTCAGGCATCTCGACAATGACTATGTGTACGTGTCTGAACCGTCCGATTGGTATTCCAATGTACTTTATCTCGGTTCTGGTATGTCTCCACACCTTACACGTTTGACACTTGGCACAGGCTCTTACCCATACCAATATGTCTTTAGACATGTGCGGCCATACGTATCTGTCGTTGATCAATCGAATGGTGGCTTTAATGGATGGATGACCCATGTCATGTAACACTTGGATAATCTTGGCCCGTAACTCCAACGGAACATATGGTCGTGGTTGACTTCTAGACGTTTCGCATAACAACCACTTACCACTTATGAGCTTACGGACATATCCTGGCCTTTTAAGACAAAACTTATGTAAAGGGATCCGATCCTTCGCTTCCTCGATTTGACTAACTAAATCAGGCATCGAATTGTCTAAATTCTTCAACGGACTTTGAATTATCAGCTCGACATTGGCTTCATTCGGTATGCTAAATGCATCGGCTACCACATTCTCCTTACCAGCAATGTGAGACACAGTAAAATCGAACTCTGCTAACCGTGTTATTTGGGAATTTACTCTACGAGAGTAATTAAGCCTAGCTGTTTTACCAAGTATACTGATCAGCGGCTTATGATCGGTCAATAACTTAAACTTATGACCATCTAAGTAATGCTCGAAATGTAGCAATGCGGCATACACTGATAGAATTTGTCCTTGTCGTCTTGGCTAAAATTAATAGGCCAGGACTTCTTGATCGTGCTCCGTTCACGAACTAAATGTCGAGTTAGCGACCCCAAAATTCCAGCTAAACCTGGTATGAACCGACGATAGTAGCTAATCATGCCCAAAAATCTACGCAACTGGCGTACAGTTCTAGGTTCTGGCACATCCTTGATTGCTTGTATCTTGTCTTCTAAGGGCTTGATTCCATCCTTGGAAATGGTGTGTCCAAGATATTTTACGGTAGAGCAACCAATCCTACTCTTTTCTGGTTTCACTACCAATCCATAATGTTCCAGCTTAGACAAAACGATGTCCAAATGCTCCCGGTGTTCCTCCCTAGATTGACTATATATAATGATGTCATCTATATACACTCTAGCAAATGAACAGTCTTGAAGAACTTCCTCTGTCAGAGCTGGAATGTCTGACTTGCATTCTTCAACCCAAAAGGCATACATAAGAATTCATGCGATCCTCCTCCAGGGAATCGCACTGCTGTGAGCGGTGTAGATTCTGCATCAACAGGTACTTGATAGTACGCTTTCTGCAGATCTAACGTTGTGTATACCTCATACCCCATTATATCCCTGAGCAAAGTACTCTGGTTCGGTAGAGGATACGAATCGCCTTTCGTTACCGAATTCAATAGACGATAGTTACCACAAACCCTCCATTGACTTGGTTCAGGTTTGGGAACAACTACTATTGGAGATGCAAAGTTGAAATTTGAGAGCCTACAAATTCCTTCTTCTCTCAACCGCTTAAATTCTTCAATAGCAACCTGCTGCTTATGTTGTGCTAACGGTTGAGCCTTCGGCAAACTAGGTAGTGGTTCCACCAACTCGATTTGGTGCTCTATGCCTGCTTTTAAACCCTTACGTTTAGCATTGAATGGCAGAAACACGGTCAGATGTTTCTCTATGACATCCACCAAGTCATCGGCGACGACGGGTCTGGGTAGTTTCACTGATTTAACTACTGAGGTCCTAGTCTCAGCATAAGTCACTCCCCCAGTGCCTTGTCCAATGGTCCTAGATTTGGGATCTAAAGCGAGATTAAAATGGATCAAAAAGTACATCCCAATGATGTTATCCTTTATATCAGCGACCAGAAAATTCCACGTAAATGGAGATTTCTGCCCCAATGTCACTGACAATACTTTAACTCCCTTAACCTCAATTGGACTTCCATTAGCAGCCCATGTTTGGTAATCGAATGTGGGGCTATCAATTTCCACCACATCAGATCGAACTATGCTCACCTCTGCACCCGGGTCTATTAAGAATTTTAAGCCACTAAGTTCATCAGTTATAACGAACTTATTGTTGCTATAACCAGCAATCTCTTTAAGATTACCTGCCAGCCGAAATCTAACAGATTTACGGACTGTATTACTGCGCGTCTCTTCCATCGAAGCTTCCGAACCTAACTTCGATGATTTTAGTATGCCACGAATATGCATACCTTGGAGCCTTGCATGCGCAACCCCCCTACGGCTCCTATTAGCGGAGGCTCCATTAGTTTTCCGGCAGCTTCGACCAGGCTACAGGAAGACTACTTCCTTTCCATCGGGGACCACCCAACTTTGGAAACGTGCATCCCCCTCCTGACATTTTCCAAACTCGGCATATTTACGATGCGATATGCACCACTCGCGTGGTCCTTGTGCACTCTCACGCGATTCGCCTCTCCAATGCTTGGAATTTGAACGTTGACTCCGAGAATTTACCCTACTTCTGTTGGAACTTTCCTTATTGCTTTTTATCCATCCCACACCCCTGCGTAGGGTACTTAATTCATTCTCTATGGTCAGGAGTCTCTCTGAGAGATGTCTGAGTTGCTGCTCCAGGCGTGAATATGTGGTTACTGCATACACCTTGGGTTCCTTCTGACGATACACTTTGTCCAACCCTTTGAGCTTCTTTGGCCACTGTAGTTCCAATGTTTCATAAACATCCAAGGTGGCTCTTAGTCTAGCAGGCAATTCTGCTACAAATATACTATTTATAACTTCCTCAGATATATCAAGCCCGATGGATTTTGAAATAAGTCTGTCATAAAATTCAGATGGAAGTAGATTTCCCATCTTTTCCTGACGTAATAAGTCAGTCATCCGTTCAATCCTCTCGGGTTGATATCGTCCATGGAGTTCTTCTACTAGAAGCTCAAATGCATTTTCTGGTTGGTTCTCAGTAACAAAATTCCTGAGTCTAAACAGATTCTTTTTTAATGGCTCAGGTAAGCACCACCAGGCCGAGGCAAACCTTTCTATAGCGTCGGTCATCCGTTTTAGTTTAAAATAAAATTTTGCTTCTTCGACCCATTCGGAATGGTTGTCTGGTCTGTACATGGTGAGCTTAACATTGCTATCCATAGAATTGCGGCAAAAACGATCATGTACATTATATCTTTCCGCATAAAGGATCCTGGCGCGGTCGCCATTTTTTGTAGAGGCCCTTAGGTCACTCCCATAAGGGGGTCTCTTGGATGCCAGGCCCAGAAAATCCATATATGCGGAATGATCATCTATCTTGGAACACTTAAGTTCCTCTGAACTATCTCTTAAGCTACAATCCATAAGTCCGCTAGCCAACTGCTCTGTATCCTCAGTATTTAATAAACCAGACATGATATTATTAAATTACTTGTAATTTATATATTATATTAATTAAGTAAGCTTACCCGGATACGCTGATATCCACAGGATACTGAACTGGAATGATGGAGACCTTAAAACAAATATTAAATTTAAATACCCAAAGCAAATTTGTGGTTCTCTTCGCTGATAATTAAGAACAAAACGACGAGAAGATTACAAAGTTTTATTCACAAAGAGTCGGAGATGGAACCACACAGTGTCCCGCTTATGCAATTCAGAAACTCAGATAAAAACTCTCTCATTTTTCTTCGACAACACAAGTCCAAAACTTCGACAATATGAACAAAAGAACTTCCAAAAAAATTACAAAATTTTTCAAAATTTACAATATTGTTATACGAAACCAGCCACAACATTAAATGTCCAAAAATAAAAATTGATTTATTTTTATATGAGAGGTTTATTGGTGTCCAATAATTAATTTAACCTCTACAGGGTAACTGATAAATCCTCAATCACACAGCCAGTGATCCCTACCCATTCTATTACTAAGGTTACGTTCTCTGACTGAAGCCATCTAAATAGAAGACGCTCAACTGTTGTGGGCGTTCTTGTAATACTTCACTGTCTGCCCCTGTTTGTTGAAGACTTTCAAGTTATATTTAACCATACGCGGGGTTATCACAAATAATCCAGACCTACTTCCTACCCCATATTCATTTTATGCTAATCTCCTGTAGAGGCCCCTAACCTATTCGTATCTGAGTGCCCCTTAGATGCCAGATCGCTTGAAGTCCTAAAATTTGCAGCAGTGTCTGATTTGCTTATAATTCCATTCGCTTCTGCTAAATTCAAATCCGCAATATCCTGTACTAACCTACTTGTGTCCTCAAATTTAATATCGGCCTCCATGTCTGGTTCGTTTAATAATTAAATCGACATTTAATGTTAGACAATCGGAATGCGAAAGTTGTCTCGCTCAACTTCCAGGCTCAAATCAGGAAAGGAAGTACAGTAAACAGTGTCAGTACTGTTCCGACGTCCCTTACCTTTAACAGTCTAGACAATTTATAGCGTATCTTGTTCCATGTATCATTTTAGAAAAAATGTGAAAATTGCAGCAAACCAAAAGATGATACAACCCGTCGAGGTGCGTGACACTCGAAACTGAAAATGGCACACAATTCAAAGTCAAGTATTTAAACAAAGAATGTTCTGGAAAATAAAAGAAATAATAGTTTTTAAATAAAATTCGTTACAATCAGCCATGGTGATTTAAATTTATCAGCTAATGTTATTTTGCATTTGGCGGAGGATTTATCTTCCTCCCTTACCTATATAAAATAGACGTCTAATGTAGACAGCCAATCCTTGATTCTTCAGTGACACTCTCTTAAAACAAGTTGTACATAAGCTAGAGTCGATCATCTCATGATGAATTTTCACTGGTTCTTCCATATCATCTGGTATTGCCAAATAGTTTTCATGCTGTGAACTGGTAGAATAAGATTTTACTATATTAGACAACGCGTCTTCTGAGTTCTGCAATTCGTTATGTGCCTCTATGGTGGGATTGCACACATCAGATTCGCCCATAGAACGACGGTCATTCAACGCATCTGTTAATTCAGTGATATTGTCTATCCTGATAAACTGGGGAATGCAACGATCCAACGTAACACAATCCTTAATGCCATTTATTTCTATGATGACATTCCTGTCAGTCATCCTCTTGACCTTGTATGGTCCTTTATAAAGTGGTGTCAGACAGTTCTTCCTCTTTTCATTAGTTATATACACATGCGAAGCCGATTTCAGATCAGAGGACACATAGCATTTGGTTCCTGCTTTTCTAGTCTTGGTCGTAGCCAAACGACACATCTTATCTCTAAGTGCTCCTACGAACCTATCTACATAACTAGAAGCCCAATCAAGACTACTTGGAATTTCTATTAGAAGATCTCCAGGCAACCTTAATGGTTCTCCATAAACCAGTTCTGCTATGGAAGTATCTAATTGTGCCCTATATCTGTTGCGCATGTCGAGTAGTACTATAGGAAGATCGTGCATCCAGCGTGTTCCACTAGTACACCTTAATGCAGCTTTCAGTTCACGATGCAGCCTTTCTAACATCCCATTCGCTCGTGGGTTATACGCGCTAGTATGTAATACAGTGGTTCCCATAATGTTGAGGGATCTCTCGAAAAGTTCGGATATAAATTGACTACCGCGATCACTTTGGCAGGCTTTTCCAGATTTATCCTTAGCATTATCCAGTATAGAAACTGGAGCAGAACCTTTTCTACATGTTTTTTAAAAAATCGCCACTTCGAATTGACGACCAAATCTTTCTACCATATTCAGCAAGTATTTGCTTCCATTTACTTCAGGCATCTCAACAATTTCTGTGTATGTGTCTGAACCGTCCAATTGGTATCCCAATATTCTTTATCTCGGTTCTGGTATGTCTCCACACCTTACACGTTTGACACTCGGCACAGGCTCTTAACCATACCCGTATGTCTTTAGACATGTGCGGCCATACGTATCTATCGTTGATCAATCGAATGGTGGCTTTAATGGATGGATGACCCATGTCATGCAACACTTGGATAATCTTGGCCCGTAACTCCAATGGCACATATGGTCGTGGTTGACATCTAGATGTTTCGCATAACAACCACTTGCTACTTATGAGCTTACGAACATATCCTGGTCTTTTAGATAATACTAATGTAAAGGGATCCGATCCTTGCGCTTCCTCGATTTGACTAACGAAATCGTTCATTGATTCATCTAAATTTTTTAATGGACCTTGAAATATCAGCTCGACATCAGCTTCATTCGGTCGGCTAAGTGCATCGGCCACCACATTCTCCTTACCAGCAATAAGAGACACAGTGAAATCGAACTCTGCTAACCGTGTTATTTGGGAATTTACTCTACGCGATTAATTAAGCCTAGCTGTCTTACCAAGTATGCTAATCAATGGCTTATGATCGGTCAATAACTTAAACTTGTGACCATCTAAGTAATGCTCGAAGTGTATCACTGCTGCATCCACTGCTAGACGCTCTTTACCAAACGTATCATAACGTTTTTCTCGATCATTAAGCTTACGGCTATAAAACCCAATCGCTCTTACTACGTCCAGATCTCTTTGCTGTAGCACTGCCCCTAATGCAACATATGAGGCATCTGTGATTAGTTCGAAAGGTTTTTCCCAATCTACAGGTGCTAATGTGGTTACGTCACTTAACATATCCTTGGCCTTTTGGAAATTTTCTCGGTCTTCTTGACTCAAGTTGATAGGCCAAGATTTCTTGATCGTGCTCTTTTCACGAGTGAGATGGCTTGTTAGCGATCCAAGAATTCCGGGTAGACCTGGAATGAATCGACGATAATAGCTGATCATGCCCAAGAACCTTCGCAACTGGCGTACGGTTCGGGGTTCAGTTACATCCTTTATGGCTTGGACCTTATCTTCCAAAGGCTTAATTCCGTCTTTGGAAAGTATATGACCATAGTATTTAACTGAAGAGCAACCTATATTACTCTTATTAGGTTTGACCACTAATCCATATTGTTCCAGCCTGGTCAAAACCGTTTCCAAATGCGTGCGATGTTCGTCTCGTGAGCGACTAAAAATAATTATGTCGTCTATATATACTCTCGCAAATGGACAATTCTGAAGGATTTCTTCAGCCAAACGCTGGAATGTCTGACTGGTATTTTTCAAACCAAAAGGCATTCGAAGAAATTCATGCGATCCCCCTCCTGGAAATCTGACTGCGGTGAGTGGTATCGAACTTTCTTCCATTGGTAACTGATAGTACTCTTTCTGGAGATCTAAAGTTGAATAAACCTCATATCCCATTATATCTCGGAGTAAGGTACTCTGGTTAGGGAGAGGATAAGAATCACCCTTCGTCACTGAGTTTAATAGACGATAATTCCCACAAACCCTCCATTGACCTGGTTCAGGTTTGGGAACTACCACTATTGGGGAAGCAAAATTGGAATTTGACCTTCTACAAATCCCCTCTTTGCGCAATTGGTGAAATTCGGACAAAGCAACTTGTTGCTTGTGTTGTGCCAATGGTTGAGCCTTTGGTGAACAAGGCAACGGAGCCACCAATTCTGTTAGGTGTTCTACTCCTGTCTTCAGACCTATCCTTTTGGCACTGAAAGGTTGAAACACTGCTAGGTGCTTCTTGATTATATCGGCAAAGTCATGTGCGACTGTTGGACGAGGTAAGAGGACTGTTCTAACTGCCGACACGTTAGACTCAGTATGTGTTGATGTCCCTACGCCTTCTGCGATAGTCCTGGCTATGGGGTCTAATGTCAGCTTAAAATGGGTCAAGAAATCCATGCCAATGATATGGTCCTTGACATCGGCTACTAGAAAATTCCATCGGAAGGAAGATTTCTGGCCTAATGTTACCGACATTTCTTTCATCCCTTTTACTTCAATTGGACTACCGTTAGCGGCCCATAGTTGATAATCAAATGTGAAGCAATCTGCTTTCACCACGTCTGACCTAACTATGCTTATCTCAGCACCCGTGTCTATGCGAAATTCTAATCCAGATAATTCATCCTTAATAATGAACTTTTTGCTGGGCAATACGGCAATGTTTTCAATATCCCCGCTTAGTAAGAATCGGACTCTCTTGCCTTTTATCTCGGTGCTATTTGTACTAGTCGCCTCTTTTGCTTTGAGTATGCCTTTAAAGGCATATCTGGGAGCCTTTGCAATGGAACCCCCCTACGGCTCCTACTAGCGGGGGTTGTTCCCTTTTCCCGGTGACGGATTCCTCTCAACCGGTTTTGTGCTTCCTTTCCATGTGGGTCCACCTAATCGCGGGTAATTACAATTTTCGCCTTGGCACTTTGCACTGCGTCCGTATTCGCAATGTGCCTTGCACCATCCGCGTGGCCCTTCGAATAGTTGACGCGAGTGACTCCTTCGACGTCTATTATACCTATCCTGACTCTGAAGTTGTGCAATATCACTACGCATGCTAGCAACTTCTCTACATAAGAAACGCAAAGTTTCTTGCATAGCCAGGTGGTTTTCGGTATCTGCCCTGTCTGGCTGCATCGTTACAGAATCTGCCATTACAGTATGTACTTGTGGTTCTTGCTGTTTATACACGCCGTCTAACCCTCTGAGTTTTGTTGGCCAATCAATGTTCATTGTGTCAAATACTCTCAACCGCTTAAATTCTTCAATAGCAACCTGCTGCTTGTGTTATGCTAACGGTTGAGACTTGGGCGAACAAGGTAGTGGCTCCACCAACTCGATTTGGTGTTCTATGCCTGTCTTTAAACCCTTGCGTTTAACATTGAATGGCAGAAACACGGCCAGGTGTTTCTCGATGACATCCGCCGAGTCATCGGCAACGACGGGTCTGGGTAGTCTCACTGACCTAACTACTGAGGTCCCAGTCTCAACATAAGTCACTATCCCAGTGCTTTGTCCAATGGTCCTAGATTTGGGATCTAAAG
Source organism: Eudiplozoon nipponicum (assembly GCA_029291075.1). Lineage (NCBI taxonomy): Eukaryota > Metazoa > Platyhelminthes > Monogenea > Mazocraeidea > Diplozoidae > Eudiplozoon > Eudiplozoon nipponicum. The sequence continues at coordinate 115,626 of JAQBSW010001036.1, read as the reverse complement.
CGAGATTAAGATGGATCAAAAAGTCCATCCCAATGATGTTATCCTTTATGTCAGCGACCAGAAAATTCCACGTAAATGGAGATTTCTGCCCCAATGTCACTGACAATTCTTTAACTCCCTTAAACTCAATTGGACTTCCATTAGCAGCCCATAGTTGGTAATCGAATGTGTGGCTCTCGGATCGAACTATGCTCACATCTGCACCCGTGTCTATTAAGAAATTTAACCCGCTAAGTTCATCAGTTATAACAAACATATTGTTGCTATAACCAGCAACCTCTTTAAGATTACCGTCCAGTCGAAATCTAACAGATTTACGGACTGTATTACCGCGCATTTCTTCCATCGAAGCTTCCAAACCTAACTTCGAAGATTTTAGTATGCTTTGAATATGCATACCTTGGAGCCTTGCATGCGCAACCCCCCCCCTACGGCTCCTATTAGCGGGGGCTTCATTTGTTTTCCGGCAGCTTCGACCAGGCTACAGGAAGACTACTTCCTTTCCATCGGGGACCACCTAACTTTGGAAACGTGCATCCCCCTCCTGAGATTTTACAAACTCGGCGTATTTACGATGCGATACGCACCACTCGCGTAGTCCTTGTACACTCTCACGATATTCGCCTCTCCAATGCTTGGAATTTGAACGTTGATTCCGAGAATTTTCCCTACTTCTGTTGGAACTTTCCTTATTGTTTTTTATCCAACCCACATCCCTGCGGAGGGTACTTAATTCATTCTCTATGGTCAGGAGTCTCTCTGAGAGATGTCTGAGTTGCTGCTCCAGGCGTGAATCTGCGGTTACTGCATCAGCATCATGAAAAAGAATGTAAAGCTTTATCTATATCAAGCGAACAAGCTTTAAACGAGTAGAATGAACAATGCATAATGACATCGTGATTGGCGTTGGTGTGTACAGAGTTATTATTTCCTTTGACAAAAATAAAGTTAAAATTCATTTATAAATTTAAACCAGGAAAACTAATGGAAATGCATATTATGTGTGCTTTGAATCCAAAAAAGATATTCTATTCTATTCTATTTATTATATTATTACAAAATATAAATATTCGCTTAAATTCGCGAAAATTCCAAGTTTAAATACTTTTGAGTATTTATATTGTAGAATTGTGCTTGATTTGAATTTCATGTATTTCAGCCTTACTTTCGAGAGTTTAACTGTTAGAGTGTCGTAGCCATCATGATTTTGAATTCCTTATTGCATTTTTTTGAGTAAATTTTGCAACATTTTATAGTTTCGATCTGTCACACAATATACTTTTGTTGAGGCCCCTAACCTATTCGTGTCTGTAAGCCCCATAGATGCCAGATCGCTGGAAGTCCTAAAATTCACAGTAGAATCTGATATGCTTATATTATTGCTTGTGTCATTTAAATTCAAGTCCGCTATGTCCTTCACTAACTTACATGTGTCCTCATATTTAATATCGGTAACCATGATCAAATGTTTTAATAATTAAATTGACACTTACAATGGCAAATGGAAGGTGAGAGTCGGACAGCTGCTATGCCAGCAATAATCTGTTTCGATGTGTAAGTGACCCACAAATAAAACAATTATACCTGTTCCAAGGCTCCTCCTCAGTGCTATATTATATCAGAACACAAGGCAAGGATTGGAAGAGTTTATTGTATAATGTTGTAATCGTTTATTATGGAAAGAATTTTAAAATGCAGCAGACCAAAGTTTCAATACCAGGTTTGAAGCGAGATACTCAAAAACTGAAAATAGCGCACAATTTTAAAAATCAAGTCTTTAAACAAAGAATGTTCTGGAAAATAAAAAGAAAAAAATTCTTTTTAAATAAAGTTGTTACAATCAGCTATGGTGGTTTAAATTTATCATTCAAGGTCATTTTATATAAGGCGGAGGATTCAACATCCTCCACACTTTTACTAAATCTAAGTTATTTTCTCATTTGAGCATATTGGAATTGGTTAGAAGCAGAAAAATTCCTTATTCCATTTTATGTGCTATATATCAATGTAGACTAACTGTTAAGATGCAAGGCTGCGTAAAAACCATTCAATCCTTTTACCTAATATATTGTTCAATTAATACAATTGCTTTTAACATGGAGGCTAATCACAAATTTGAGGACACAACTGGCACAGCTGTAGGAGTTGCAGGATTTTGCCTGATAGGCTTAGTGGAAAGAGCTAATTCATTAAACTCCAGCTTATTTCTTGATCAACGTAGACTAGATATACATAAACACACCGAAACTGATATGAGATTGACAACTTTCGGACTCTCACCGGATAATAGGAGAAACCCTTTACATGCTCTCGATTATTTTATAGGCTCGTGTCACATATACTTTGAAGAAAAACATTTAATATCTATTGTTCTGAAAATATTTATCAAGGATGACATTCCTGAATGTTTAGTAAGACACTCTACCTAACTAATTCATATGTACTTGTCGTGTCCTATTAAAGAATGGCATCTCTATCAATAAATTAAGCATTTCCTGCAACAAAATTCCTACAAAGCGAATAGGAAGGTATAAGCTCTGGAATCGAATGCGATTTCGCGATCCGCCTATAATGTGATTATACAGTTTCAGCCCGAAAACCAATTACAATACCTGCCTTCCTTTTCATCAAATTTCAACATAAACAGAAAATACATAATCCCCGAAAGAAAATTTATTATTAATAACTTGTATTATGAATTAGAAATGACGGTAGTTAGGATCCTGATAACCACCCTCACTCTCAAAACCAGTCACTGCACACTAGACCACAAATAAGAAAATGTGCATGAACAAAAAATATAAATTATCGAATACATTTAAAATAATAAATAATTCAAAAAAATTTAAATAGCTTAAATACAAATTATTCCGTAAAAAGTTTTTATAATTTACCAGCTAAAATTGTAACAGAAAAATATTTTTAAAATTTATTTTGATATGAGAAGTTAACTATCTCCACAGTATTTATAAGCTCTTTGAACTCTAACGATTGTGAGCCCATCTATTTTCAGAATCACATTCCCAATATAACTTCAGTGATCACCAAGTTTAGAATAACTAAATTCCTCATTTCTTACGATATTTTCTCTGAGGCCAGCTTTCTTAAGTCATTTGGTCAACTGCCCAGCATCTTCACACCTAATGCCATATTCCATAAAATCATAATAATGCTTATAAAAAATTATCAAAAGCGTGTGTGAAGGCCCCCGTCACACTGGTTGTTGTAGTATACCTTTACGAAATTGAAGACATTAAAAAAGGTACACAATCAATTTACCTGTGACTAATTCGATATCCTTTTTGATGTAATAATTCAAGGCTTTGTTAGAATAGAAAAGAATAGAATTGTATATTTTGGAGTAGAACCACTTTAAACAACAATATAAGTAAAAATTGAACTGCAAATACAATCTGCATATAATATGTCCAAATTGAAACAATAAATATTTACTGACTTGTCTGAGCCATAAAACAAGGCAGCAGAATAATTGAATATTTCCTATAGTTTTCCAGATTTTTATTTAACTAATTATTTTGTAAAAAAAGTAGGCCAATTTTGGTGTAATGAATAAAACGTTCTCTTTGTCTGCTAATATTAATAAAAATTTTAGATAATTTCAAATACATTGTCAATAACAAAATAAATCTACAAAATTGACAAAACGCCGTGAAAACAACACGAATTTACAGAATAAATAGAAAAATTAATATTTTTCCCTTTTCTGCGTAATCTATTCTACTTGCCAATGCAAACAGAGTTGTTGTCAAATTCGAACTGTAAAAGATAAAAGAAATTAAAGTGTTTTTGGAAAATTCTGATGTTGTTATATTGTACAGTACAACTATTGAGATTTACTTATCTACATGAGACTAATTGCAAATATTTATGTGATGTGATATCTTTTTATATTGAACATTTTTAAATATTATTATTTGATGGAACATGTGTGTTTTGAATCCAAATAAAGATATTCTATTCTATTCTATTTTATTCTTTAGTTCAGCACGCAATTAATTGAACGAGATCATTTCCGGGGATTTTTCAAGTAATATCTTGGTAATTGGTTATATAAAAGGTAAATTTTAGAGAATAAAAAATGAATTTACCTGCGAGCTATTAAACTATAGGCTGAATAAGCGGAGATAAACTCGATTTATTTCATTTATCATGAACCTTCTGGGTTGGGTTCATATAGACGCCTGTCAATTTAATTTAGTGGAATATATTTGTGCAATTATTTAATCTTCTACACCATAAAGATTGTCCAGTCAAAAGTTGTAACATGGATTCTTAGTTCAGAGAAGACAAAAGTAAAATTATTGTCAAAACTTTTCTTTTTGAAGATCCTAATATATTAGACGGACTCTTTTTCATTGTATTTCAAGTAGCAGTTGCTTAATCCAAAATCTAACTTAAAGGTAAAATATATATCTGTAATTAAATTTATTTCAATAATATATGTGTTTTTATCAAAGTAAATCGTTTTTAGTACACCTACTTTCCTTTTTAATGTAATAATCTACAAAAGCCTAAAACCGAAAAATTATACGAAGATATACAACTTCCTGTATTGACCGTTATTCGATAAATTCATCAACCAATGAAGCAGGTAGTTTTGTACGACGGCCAATTTTTAATACTTACAATACAATACCAGAGAACATATATGGTTGCGCCAGTACAAATCAAAGGTGTTATAACTCGTCAACCGTCTACGCCAAAAGTGATTTGAAGAGGCAACAAAGGCAAGTAGTAAATTTTGGTTATTGTAAAACTGATAATTTTAAAACAATATTTAAAAAATTTGTTTAAGATACCAGAAATAACTTCAAATATCAAAAACGAACAATCGGCGTTTTTAAAGGGTGTCAAATTTGACAGCAATTTATTATTTCTTGGTAAAAAACTCACAGCTTGAATACTGACTTTTGAGAATCTGATTTTTTTATAAATATAAAATATTAAATCTATTTTGTTTTTATATTTCAAAGAGTTGAAACTTCCAACGCTCTTAATTCTAAATAATGTTTAGCCGTATTTTTTAACTAGTTAATTTGGACGTTATAAGTTGTTGTGTCTTACTTGTTGCTTCTGGAATTCTGTGTGATTTCTGTGAAATTTATCGTAACTTCTTGGAATTATGCGATTAATATTTTGAAAATATTTTAACTTTTTGTTAAATTTAAAGTCAACTTTTAAATGAATGTCCAGTAAATTATCTACTATGTCACGCAAATTCCGATTTTACCTTCTTCATGAAAAAAGTCAATAGAAAATATCATGTGGCCCTGGGTCACGAACTCATCCACTGCTGTTAACACTCCTAAATCAACCGGTGCTAATGAAAAAACATACGTAAATAGTGGTTTATCCGTGCAACATCGGAATTTTTTAGGTTCGTTTAATTTACAGCACAACCAAAATATTGGAGATGCACATTTTGACCAAAATAGAACTCTTAATGATGCCAGGCGGCAAAATGATAGTATGGAAGCAGCTATGCTTGCTATTTCATTTAAACAGCACCAATTACAAAAATCTTTCCAACTTGCCGAAAATATAACACAATCACATCACCAAAATTTAAGTGAAAATTCATTACAAAACGTTATTTCGCGACAGGATCTTTTGACATTTGCCTCTACAACCAAACCTTTTTCAGAAATATCAGAGGAATTTAATGCGCATAAAGTCGAGGCTCTGAAACAACAAGTGCTCCAAGTTCAACAGCAAACATTATATAATGATAGCCATGACTCTTTGGAAGATAATCGAGGTGACGAGAGCCCAGAAACATTTAGTCAGGACTATATTGATGCAGATAGTCCAAATGGTAAATATTCTTTTCATATAAATCAAGTTGTTAGTGTAAAATCGTTTGGTTAATAATATTAATAAAGTTAAATTTTAAAGTTTAAAAATTATCATTCAGATAAAAAAAATTTCCGTATGTAAATAAGTTTGATGAATCCTTTGAATTTAGTTAACTTCGGTAACAACTAAAAATAATCCTTTGTAATTTTCACTCAAGCATATTCAAGGATATTTTTAGGAATATACGGAGTTTATGCTTTTATGCAGTCCCATTAGTGTAATTTTTTGCTTACCTCTTAAGTGTGAAATATTGATAATATTCTTATATTCTTATCAGATATACTAGCGATATAAAAAATAAACTATAAATATGTTTTTCATAGTGTCAAAGACGTTATCCCAATTACATTAATATTTTCCATGAATGTTTACACTAGCACGTCTACGTTTATTGCATTAAAACGGCAGTTTCTTCATCCTTAAATGCTTTCACGCCTAAATGTTTAAAAGTTGCAAAATTTTGGTGTCAAAACGCGGTTATAAGAATCGCAGGTAAAAGTACGCCTTTATTTAAAATTTTATTTCGTTGAATATGAGGTATATTTAACTACTATCTCAGAATCACAAATTTTCCGCATTATAAAGAACATAATTATGAACTTTTGGAAAGATGGTTATTAATCGAGTTTCATATAATGGCTCCTAATTTCTAATTTTAGAAATTTGTGATTTTACACTATTTTCTGCGTAAACTAAATTAATTATTAAAGCGAAATTAACGGTATTCTAAAATAACATATGAAGCTGTTCGTCTTTTCATTTGAGTTATCAGATATGAAAATAACTTTTTGATTGGCAACAACGGTAATCTAGTACGAAAATTAAAAAAAGATGAAGACTAGTCAAAAATTCGATCAGGTATAGGCGAGCAACACAGTGACTATCATTTATTTATCTATAAATATAGAATTTATGCGAGCATTATTTGTGTTGCAATCCAAACGATGAACATATTGGACAGAAAACTGCCATCTTTCATTACTTTGCTGTTTGGTGAGGATCCGTTGAAGCCGAAATAGAGGATATAATTAGTTTTTGAAAGGATTATTAAATAGGCCTTTGTGAGCACATGGCCCAGAGAGGATCCTGACTACAGTTCGGCCATCATTAGCGCCGGTTCAAGAGCTTTAAGTGTCCGCATAACGAACAAGTGTATTACGGGTGCGAGGGGAACAGGTTGCGCTACCAATCCGCGTTAACTTTGAGGAATTCATTAAAGAAATGCAGATTAACCACATTCTTAAGTTCCTTGTATGGTAATGCCTTTTGCCGTAGGTGGTATGTTGAAAACGCTTGTGCCATTGAATAAAATGTAGACTTGTAAAGATATTGTGGGTAATGGTGTATTGGATTGAACATGTACTCATGTACATGTTCAAGTGTATTTAACTTCCTTCTAGTATTGCATCTGCTACAGGTTGTCTCTTGATTCGGATGTTTAGATATATTGTATTATAAATAAAATTTATTTGAATTGTAACTGCTCTGAAGATGTGCAATGATTCCAAGGATAATGGTCTATAGATAATATAAAAGGTGAAATATATATCGGTTATCTAGAATTTTATTTATAATTGGCAATGATAATCTCAATATTTCCTGTAATGACATGCAAAAATACAATGTATACAAAGTTACATGTTTCTGAACGAAAATAAATATGATAAATATCCTATATATACACAGAAATTCATAACTTGAATGTCTATCAGAAACTTGCTAAGTAACTGGAGATTAACTAATGTCTTCCTTATTTCAACAGAAAAATAATAATCAACTAAAAATGAATATAATGCATCTTTAACAATTTTTCCTCGTAAGTAAATTGCTTAGAAAATTACGAAAAGCATTTAACAGCTTGTTATAAATTCTCTAAATTTATGAAATCTACGTTTTCTTATCGCCCTTCAAATAATTAGAAGAGTAATCGTCACTGCATTTGATCTCTCTTCAAGCAAGTGCACTTTCAAAATTTGGCTTGAGTGAAGTGCCAAATACTTATTACTTGTTTTCGTTACAAGATTTGTATTATCCTCACCTAAATTTTCTTTCGAAATATTTGGATGCTCTCTATCGAGTATCTTTTTCAGTTGGCAGTCCATCACATCCGATATAAACAAATAATAAAGAAAATTAGTAATTTCGTTTACATTGCTTCACTTATACCCATGACAGATTTTATAACAATTATTATTGTAGAACTAGATTAGCATGCGTTACATTCCTGTGCATTGGTTTATTGCTGTTGGCCATTCTTTGAAATATAACAACATACACAAGCACGACCATCTTCGTAAAATTATAGCCAATAAACATCAATTTAACTTTGTTTGCGCTTGATTTAAACTTTAGATTTATATTTGTGTGGGTGTATATTACAAACCTATTTAGTCGTTAAATTAATTTATTTCCTAATTGTGCAAGGAAGTAATGAAGAGTGACATTAATGGTTAAGCAGAGGGCAACGTATTACAAATTATATACGGCAGTAGTAAATTAATGTCGGGATAAATTAGCTTAAAGCTAATGTGAAAGTAATGAACTTTATTTAGGTATGAAGTTTAAATCAATTGCAATGATACTAGGCGAACAATTAAAATATTTCCTATCTATTTGAAGCATGATTGTCAAAAATTGTACACACTTAAGCAATAAAAAATGAGATCTGAATAGACTTTACAAGTTTCTTAAAAATCACTCAACTCAGACGAGGACCTTGGTGAAATTCACTATTTCTATAGATATAATCGTAAATGTCATTTCATTCACATGAATTAAAAATGCACGATTAAACGGGTAAAACACGAAAAATAGACTTATTTTTGGTCGTATTTTCAGCGAAACCAGTGGCTTAAAAATACCTTCGTAGTCAATTGAAACTAGCTTATTTAGCAACTAAAAATACCACAGCAGCGTCAATATCTTTCTCATCGAAGTTAATTAAATCCTATAAATAGTTAATAAATTTCTCAATTTGTACTTTCCTGACGGGAAGCCTTAGCATACGATTTTGAGATGAAATTGTTCTTCTTATCATAGTAAATGAACAATCATCTTTAAAATCCTGTGTACTTTCGAGATGATTCTATGCTCTGCTTAAAGGACGGCTATTTTACTAACTATGCCATGCATGTACAAAGTTCAATTGACATATTTCCTTTCTCCAGAATCAAATAAATAAATCGATATAAGTCGAAAAGTGTTTTATCTTGAATTTTTATAAAATAAGGGGTAGTAATTCTGAAATTGTTCTGCTGATTTTTCAATTTGATTTGAACTATAATTTCAGAAATTGTCTTAAGGGTAAGAAATCTAATCCATTGAAACCGGAACATTTTAAAAGTGAATCAGCTGCTTGCACAATTATTAAAAACCTTGTCGCAATAGTCCGATAACTTGAATTTACTACTAATACACAAAATATATAATATAAAAAATAGAGCGAATAGACTATAATAATAACCTAATTCGGTTTGGAGAGAGCTAAGTCTCTTTTTTAATTTGAATTATATATATTTGTTTCATTATTTTGTTCAATTGTGGCTGTATCATTTTGTTTTAACTCAACATCGAAGCCTCCATGCACAGGTTGATTCTTTGGGCCTGTGGTGTGCTTGCATTTGCTTATGTCAAATGATTGATTAATCATTTAATTGCTATCCTAGTCTCGCTTTCCCTTTCATGTTTAAGCAACTCTACTCCTCTCTTCGTTAAACGCATGCTAGCGGTCCCCATATGCTAATGTGCAATCAATGAAAGTCTAAGTAACTTGAATATTTTTCAATATATTTCCCAATTTGACCGGCTTTAGTCTTTTGAGGGCATATTACCACTGACTTATTTGATTTGGCTTTATCCTTAAAACCGTAGCATTTCCATATCTTTGCAACCACGCTCTATTATTTAATAGTTATTCTGTAATTCTGTGAGTGAATCCTCATCTGGGATACTAAGCGATATTATCTGATTTTATTTAATTTTGTGACCACTACTCCAAATATTATAAAATATTTCGTCAAGGTTTTCTTTGTTCCCGACATCTTGTTATTACATCAATGCCCTTTCGTCTTTGTCGACTAATCATCCAGTATTTCTTGCTTTTACTATATTCACTTTATAATGTTTTTAATAATCTTCTCGGGCGGTACATTTTTCTGTTCGATAAATTTTATTTCTTCGCATTTTTATTAATGAAATAATGTGACGTCAGACATTGAAGACAAGCACAAACCACACTCGCGACATTTGTCATCGTTTTCATAATTAATTAAATTATCAGTAGAACTAAATATAGTTATTATTAACTGACATCAAATGCTAAGAAAAAATTTTCAAAATTTATTTTCGTGAACTTTGAGATGTTACATATTTTATAATAAGCAATAAATAGACAACAAGTTATGCTGTAATTGTGAAGTTTTAGTGTAAAAAGTTGGAAATAGTAACACATCCTTTTTATGTAGAGTATAAATAGGGTAGAATTTTCTGAATTGCACTTACATTATACAGTGGAATGGGTTTGCTGTGAATAAATTTCAATAAAGAACTATTGTTATTTCGTGTAGGAATATACCTAGTTATGACATTCTCAGAAAATAAAAGGAAGGCAGAGATATTTTGTTAGTGGACATATATTATTATATTTTCAGGACATTTATGGTATTTTGTTTGAAGGGTTTTATCACTTTCAATGACAATGAATGTAGATTAATTAGTATTAGAATTGTTAAAACTTTTATACCGAGATATAATTTTTTTAAACTCATATATTGTACAGAATCTTTTTCGCTCCATATTATCAACTGATTTACTGGAGAAATAGATCACATAAATCATATTTAAATTGAATAAAATAGACCATATACAATGTACACAAAAATATTTTCTTATTTGTCCAGATAGTTCAAATAAAAAACATCCTAAATAAACACAGTTTCTCATAGAGTTTCGAGAGCCCCGTGGTAATGCCAGTGCACGACCAGAATATTTTAATTTATACAGTTTTGGCCAACATTTTTATATTGAAATAGCTCCAAAATAAAGAAGCTTGCTCACATCTAGCCTTAATTAAAATTGATAAGTTGGCAAGCATTCACGTGTTTTATTATGTGATTAGTTTTATACTTATCTATACGATGTGTTGGATATTAGCATAATTCACAGCAATGCAAAAGCTACTAGTAACTAATATTTCAAGGTCATATAAACATCTGAAAAGTAATCAAAAATTAGGAAGAGTAATAATATTGACAAAACTAATAGTTTAGGCCAACAAATGTTTTAGTGATTTATGAGTTGGCTAATCTAGGCAATACGAAAATATTTACCTAGTCTATACTGATATGGGTATATATATATATATATATATATATATATATATATATATATATAATGAGATTGGTGTTTGTGTAATGTTCGCAACCTTGAGTTAAGTTATTGTAATATTTGCTGACATATATAAGGCCTTTCATAAAATGCCCATACTCGCAATTGTTGTACATAATGGCGCAGACACTATAGAACTCAATTTCAGCTGGCTTTTTCACAATCAGTCAGTAGATACATTACATGGAAACCATCACTTCCATTTTATATTAATGCTGGAGCTCAATACGATTCAAACTCAGGAGAGCTTTTCCTTAACTTCATTTTTATCTTAATATATACTGCAATTAAGTATGACCAAATCATCAGATATGCGGATAAAACATGAGTGGTTTATACACGGTCTGCACAATTCGTACGACACATTCCTCGCAAATTAGTTATGAAGACATCCTAACTATTTGCTGCGTATTCCAAAACCTACGTCTTAATACGAACGCATCCAAGTAAATATTCCTATCATTCAGTCGGATTTCAATACTAACAGGAAATATTTTATGCCTAGGAGGTTAAATTTCTAAAAAAAGATGCTGTAAATCATCTGTAAATTACGTATGCCAATTATAGCATATTTCTACCATCCTTTTAAAAGTAGCGCAATTGAATTACCCGATATTAAGAAAAAGAAATATAGCAGAGTTAGTCTTTTGTCTTTTAGGTGGAGTTTTTATAACATCCATTTAGACCCAAAAGTCCAGCTAAACATCCAACTGTGGCGGGATAGCTCAGTGGTTAGAGCACCAGATTCCGAAGCAGACGTGCCCAGGCTCGAGCCCTGTCCGCGGCAAATTCTAGCCAGTACGTGATGAGTTCCCAGTGAGGACGAAATCGTTCTCCTGGATGAATTGCCTTTTATATACTATACAAAAGTTAGTTTATACTGAAAAATGTATGTACTTAATGGGCCAGGTACATATATCAATTTCGCAACCTTGGTTATAGTAATAGATGAGTTAGGGCGTATAGTATTTGAGACAAACTTTCGCAAACATAACCATAATTTGGAACTCTACAAGCAATGAACTTTCCGATAAACTGAAAGAGATTTAAGCATACTTTCTGAAATAAAATTTCTACGATTCGTCCTACTCAGCATACCTTGCACCGGCTCACCTTATACCTATGTGGCTGAAAATAAAATGTCAATCAGTAATAGAATCATATTAGTTTATTTGACAACTGGACCGTCATGCAATTAAATTTCATTCAAAATGTATTCACAGGGAAACAAAAATTAGCAATTCAAAATTTACTCCAAACTTCTCCATAACCTATTTAAAATCTTTTTCTGGTCTAAAACTGCATTTAATATATATCTAAAATTCTTCTGTGAAAAAGGCATTCAAAAGTAAATGAATAAAATATCGGGAAGTTAAACTTTGAATAGATAAGATTTTGTTACAAACAAAGGAAATTAATCATGAAATATTCTGTCACGCAAAACATTTCTTTTAAACTGTTGAAATAATATTTTCGTATCTGAAATAACCATCAATTTCAGATTTAACCGGTGAGACTGCATATTAAGACTGCAGACCAGCTTACCTCTTCATATAACGCCAGGAGGACATTTCAACTCCCATGTACACATGCGTTTCTTGTTTTCTAGCGACTCAGCGTTAGGAGACTGCACTGTACTCCGAATCAATCATACATAAAGCCTCGAAATGTGGGCTAGTCGGACGTATGCCTATTTAGGTTGTAGTAGAAACAATTTCAATAAAAGCTGTTCATAGTGCGGTTTTAGGCAAAACTCACCAAATTATATATATACGAACACTGCTCAGGGCATCAATCAACTCCATGATTTCATAGATCGGTTAAATTTATTCGAAATAAAATTGGCAACGCTTACATACCACAGGTATGCAAGCAGATGGAATGTTTCCGTGATAATCTCATGATTATTCCATTATGCATAGAATTTTTATGTAGTCCTGATCTCGGAATCTAACAAATATGCATTTATGTAACCGGCTTGGTGTACCTATTAGAATGACAGTTTCTCATTTACTACATTCACGGTGCCGAATACTCAACGACAAAAGAGCATATAGAATGTCATGTGTACATTCATGGAGTTCAGAAATGCCTCAAAATGTAGGAAATGACGCTTAACTCCCGTATAACCATGAAGTTATAGTTACGACGTGTAAAAAATCATTGTGTTGCTTTTTCGTAGTGAGGAAACAATATCTGCTTACATTAAATTTTTAATATAATTTATTTTGAAGTGATGCCGAAATTTCACAAACGCTGCAACCTGGCTCATTATATTTGGCTATTGGTTTCGTTGGTAATTTTATTTTGATGAAAAATTATTAAACGATTTAGTTCGCTTTTCTATGCGAATAATCGTATCAATCAAGTTTAAATACCTTGGTTCGAACTTCAATCTTAATATATTTTAAACCATATAAAGTTTATTTGCAGAAAAAAAATTTCATGCGTTAGTCTGTACCTGGAACAAAACTATCAATATCCGACTAACAAAATTCATTTCTTCTTCTTTTAAATTCTTTTGAAAGTTCAAACAATATAACACAAACCTGAAATATATTCATCGTTTTAATAGCAGACAAAAAAAAACATTATTAACTGTAATTTTGTTGCTACATAATCTTGAGAAAAGTACTTTAAAATATTAATGACAAAATTAATAATTTTTAATTATAATAGTTAAAGTAGTGTTGCTAATCATAAGAAGTATTTAGTTCAGAATGAGATACTAACTTAGGTGACACACTAAATCGAGTCAACCAAGATCCCTGCATAACAAACAATTCCAGTAAGGAATAATTACCACTGGCCTCTCCAATGAATATATTTTTGACATATAAATTGTCTCTTGGTTAAGCCAAATCAAATTTGCGTCAAGGCGAAATCGTGTAGGACAACCATTGGAACATTGATATATAGAGATTTGAATACACAAAAAAACTTGTCGAATGAAATTGAAAAAATAAAGGAGATATTTTTTTCATCTTCCCATAAACGTTATTCTTCAGCCAATACGTCTACTGGCAAGTTGTAGCATTCATTTAAAAATAAAAATTTATTTTTTCACTGTTAGCAATATATCTCGCTTTGCCAACCAAGTACAAAGAAAAAATTACGAAATATACGTCTCTCGAAAGTAGTAGGCGTTTCTAATATGGTTCTTGGCCTTTTCCAAACTTCTCTGAACAACAAGCTTCTTAAAGCTAAACTTTTTCACCTATATTACAGTGTGAAGAGAAACAGTTCTTTGTCTGTTTTCCTACTGTCTGTTTCCAAAGAATTCGCTAAATATAATTGTTACAATACTACAGAATGGCGATTATTGATGAAATATCAGTAATAGTAATGATAAAATTGATTAATTCGACACTTATACCAAATTTTAATTTTTTTAATTTCTAAATTTAGGGTAAAAGCAAAATGTTAAATGAACCAATGGGTTTCTAGTCAGGCTTCGTTATAAGAATTTTGTGACCATTGCTTGAGGCTTTTTATATTTCATAATACCCTTTCCATGTACAGAATAAAAAGAAATTTTATCAAATACAAGAACCATTTCTTTCTCATTTTCTTCTCTAGTATCTACAAAAGAACATCTTATTATATATAAATTGAAGGGCAAACCAATATAGAAAAATATAAACACTGAGAGGATGAGAAATAAGGGAACAACCAATCATCTGCGTGTGTCACCTTCAGTTAAAGCTCAATGCCTGGACATGCTGCGTCTGCTTTCATAAATACGGCTGCTATTTGTTTATCTATAAAGCTTCGTATGTGGCTAACTCCCTTCTGTTTTTACATTTAGTAATTATTTTAAATACTACGTCTGGAGAACATGCGTGTGAGGTCTCAACGATATGTTGCGTAATTGTAGATGTATATTCACTATTTGATTTTAAACAGGCGTTTAAGTTGTAATGTTCTCTCATTTGAGTAATTAACCGTCAGGTCGATCGGCTTACGGAAGTTGATTGACATCTTGCGCAAATGAAACTTATCATATTTATTGAAAAATCAGATGATAAAAAATCTAACTTGCTCCACATTACGTTATTAAGAATCCCATCAGTACTACAGGGATGCCGTTTTTGTATCATTTATTCAACTTACATATACTGCTCCTGTTATTACGTTGATTCATTTCATCCTTGACAGTTATTATACTCGAAATGCAGGTGATTGGAGTAAGGCGATTGACAATAGTACCTCCTATATATTTAAATTGAATTGCTTTTATAATTCTCAAAGTGAACTGACACCTGCCTTGGCTATTCACCGAGTGGTCCAGTTGTGTCGTGTGGTATATTCGGCTTTCAAACCATTTTCAGTAGACCTAGATCTACGTTTACGTATGACGAAATTCTTAACACTTTCGCTATAGGTTGTATAAACTAAACTTATTTATTTTTTAGCAAAATAATTTATTTTATATTTGCCTTTCTTATGTTGACTTCAAATCATGCTATATTACAGGTTGAAATAATCAAGATTAATGATTCTTTCGAAAAAAAGTGTTTTAATAAAATCCATATTAACTTTACCATGGTAAGAATATAAACAGAATATTGTTTTATAAATGAATATTTAATTTATTTATCAGTCACCAACGATTGAAAAATGTATTTTAGGAATGAAGCTCGAATAGAATATTCAAACTATTGAATGATGAGAGAGAGACTTTGTTTGATAGTACGAGAATAAAAGATGGAAGCCGTCAAATATTTTCACAAACGTTACACAAGTCCCGATTCAGGCTCAGCATCAGTACATACGTTTCCTTCTTACCTAATTCCGTCTACAGACTGTGAATCCATAACTCTACAGTGGTTGTCAACCAATTTTTCATTTTGCCTTTAGGAATTATCTTTAAGGTTTTATGTGCTTCTCTTAATACATAAATAGTTCTTGATATATCTTGGTGTAATATGCTAAATGTGGTGGTCATGACTGCTTCGAAATTGTGTAGCTGACATTTACAGTACAGTACATGGTATGCAGGAGCCGTATATCCGGTTTTCAATGCCTTTTGTGTGCATTCCGGTTTGATTGTCACTAGTCAGTTTGCCGTCGTACCCTAATGATGATCATGGAAGATCGAAACACGTCAGTACGCGTGACTAATGGTAGCTTTGCTACATTGTGCAACTGGTTAAGTACAATGGGATTGATTTTTATATCAAGTTCGCAAATTGGGTTTAAAAGAATTTTTATCACCACCCGTGCTAGTCATGATTGTTTAATCGATACATTAGCTTTTATTATTTTATCAGATCACATAACTAGCATAATTTCCCTCCTTTCAAGACAGAATAAGTACAGTTTCGCCGAGAGAAAAAATTGTTATCACCGATTTATTTCGGTGGTTTCTGTATATGACTTGTACATATAAATACTGCTGCACGGCGTTCAATTAAAATTATTTCTGACTTTTACACTAACATCCGGTCAGTATGTTCGTCTATTTTTACTTCAAATGTTAAGGATATACTCTAATTTTGTTTTAGATGTGTATTTATTCTACCATTTATGTCAAGAGAAATATTCCTACAGCATGCATACATATTATGAGAAAAGAATTATGCCTCCTAGTAACACGCAATAATAGTTATTGATTAAACGAACATTGGTTGCGCGAGTTGTGATAACAATTATTATAATCAAGGTTGCGGTATTGATATAAACACCTGACCCATTAATTACTTACATATGTCAGTATAACCTAAGAATTGTATAGTGTAGAAAAGGCAATTCATCCAGTAGACCGGTTTCGTCCTTATTGGGAACTCATCAGTACTGGCCAGAATTTGGACGGACTCGCTTCGGAATCTGTTACAATCTAGTTATAACTCAACATCCTGCCGCACGTGAAGTGTGGAGCTCAGTGGTTAGAGCACCGGATTCCGAAGCAGACGCCTAGGTTCGGAGTCCTGTCAGCGGCAAATTCTTGCCAGTACTTGATGAGTTCCCAATAAGGACGAAACCCGTCTACTGGATGAATTGCCTTTTCTACACTATACAATTCTTAGTTTATACTGACATATGTAAGTAATTAATGGGTCAGGTTTTTATATCAAGACCGCAACCTTGAGTATAATAATTAGTTATTAATTGTTTGTTGTAACTTAATACATTGTAAAATGGTATTAATTTATTAATTTGTACATCTTTCTCTATACCGACGGCGAAATCGGATGATAGTCTTTTGTCACGAAAGAAAAGTGCTTATAAATAAAGCGTTATTGTGCTTTGTGCACATCGCTATTGGTCCCTTTTTTATATTGTTGCCTCTGCATGTTGTTATATGACGATCCGAAGCTGAATGTTGAATGGACATGTTACTTATAAGAGTGGCCGACTCGCAAAATTATGCTCGCTTCATGTCTCCGAACGCTGAACAGGTTCTCACTCCTACGAAATTTAGCAAAGGTATCAATTTACAAAGTCGTCCTAGTGGCGGTAGCTATGAGCATCGTGTTTGAGCAACTTTCAGGGCAAACAAAATGCCTGACTTGTAAGTATAGTTTTTTATTGATTTGACAAATGAACGAGAGTTACGTTCTGTTTTGACAAGCATGCTAGAGGCAGCTGCAGCTGGGCTAATACGATGCAGAATCTCGGCAGAATCCTATGTGGTTGGTTACACCAGACATCCAAGGTTAGCAAACTCGTCGAGTATCGAATTTAACAGAAAAACTTCTGTTCCCAGTGGTTTAGATCAAATGTATAAGAAAACGGATAACAGATGCGAATTTAATATACATGATAAGTGGCTCAGTTGTATGATAAATTGTTATTGAAGCTTGTATTAATGCCATGTATGAACGATGTTGAAGCCTTCGGATGAAAAGGACAAATCAGCAACCAGCCGCCACGAAGACGAATTCGAAGCGTACTTAGAAATGGGATTATTTGAATCTTTGCGAAACTGATACTGCAAATCTACTACCCACGGAACAAAATCTTGGATACTCTAAATAAGAGATAATAGTTTAGCAACATTCTGAATATCACCAAGCAGTGGTGCCACGTAGTACAACTGGTGGTTTAACGATACATTATTAAATTTGTCATCACTAAAGATTCCAGTAGAAGTGGATGGTTCGGATGAAGTTTGCTGTTTCTTAAATGGTAGGCATACCGAAGATGACCTGTACTATCTCTCGTTTGAATCAGCGTTAAAGTCTGCATGGATTGCCTTCGCCCCTTCCCTATTATTGTGCGCAGGCCTGCGTTGTGTAGGCCGAGCTGTCGACTTTAGTGGTTGTTAGAATCCAGGTTAGCATAGCGTTAGCAATTTTTATTATGCACATATCAAGTTGTATATCATCACGCCAGGTAAAGCCGCGGGTTTACCTTGGTTCGCCAGCATGAAATCGTTCAGTGTCTGAGCCAATTGGTAGTCCAATGGAATCTCGTTTCCGCTTTCTCTCTCTGTCGAGCATTAGTTTTCTATTTCTCGTATTTTTCATTTCTTTGACAAATTTTATTACTTTGTATTCATGCTTAAACGTTCAATAGAAAGGTGAATTGTCGATATTTTGGTTTCCATTCGTGTGCAATAATTTCGCTAATAAAATATTGGCTTAAATATATATTGGCGTCATTGTTATTACTTTATATCCTTTGTACAATCAAGTAAACGTGCAAATAAGGATTATATTTTAATTTTCAATGTAACTACAATATTTTCTGCATATTAACGACCATTGATGATCTGACTTAACTTCAACATGTGTGCTCGTTAATTGGTAATTATTATAACTGCGATAAGATTAGTATGTAAAAGTATTTTCATTTACTCTTATTTAAATTGTATTCAATTTCAACTTTTTTAAAAATTTGGTAATATTATCTTTTCCTAATTGATTATCTCGTTCGGATTTAATAGAAAAAATAGAAAAAAAGCTTGATTTTAGTGGGCCTGGTGGATTGCGTAAAATTCAAGAAGCTTGAAATGTTGGTGAAAAATTTGCTACTTGGTTTTGGAGCATCCTCTTGGAGCGGCTACCTAGGTTTTGTTGCCGAAGCTCTAAAATGTGACACCAATTTAAATCAGTTTTTATTTCATGTGAAAAGACAATATTTAGTTGCCAAAAAATCTTAATTGAGAACGATTTTTAACAGGGAGAATTTAATTAATATGAGTATATTTTCTTAGATAACACACCAAAGTGAGACAAACTAAACATCTACACACCATTTTAGCCAAGTCAGCTTTAAGACTAGGCGTCAGTGGAAATACAGCTTGCTTGCGGATTTTACTTATCACGTAATAAACATAAGTGAATATAATAAGTGTTATTTTATTATTCTTAATTTAAATGGTCGTCGTTTGTTCCAAACTAGATTTGCATGACAGGTATTATACTTATCATGTTTTAATAGGCTGAAGTAATTATTAATGTTATTTTTACATACTGTCAAACTAAAGATCTGAATGTTTCATTATTTTGTTCGAGACTCCTTTTATTCTGTGGTTAAAGTAAGATCGCATAATGTAGAATAAGACAAATGATAAACTTCAACGCAAAAAAATTGTTCCTGTCTTATATTTTCTCTTAAAATTTATTGATAAAATTAGCCCTTATTTACTAGTACCTACAGATGATCTCAACATAGTCTTTAAAATGTACACTAATGATGCTTAATTCCAGCTCAATAGTGGATATTAAATTTCTGTATTTTATTTTAAGCCCCAAACCTGCAACCATTTATTCGAAAATACCGTCAGTAAGCACGAAACGACTGTGCACATTATGTTATACTTTACGTTATGCTGACTTAGTTTTATTCTTGTGGTCATATTTGAACTAATTTGTTACTAGGTGCGTAACTCCTAACACAAAATTGTCTATAGGTTTTTCGCAACTAATCGTATCTAACTGTTATATTTTTAATTGAATGATGTCATGATTACCGCGAAATGTGATAACTGATATCGATGAAGGCCAGAGTGTATGAATTTGCTGGAATAACAGGTGCAGAAGTAGTTGTAATTTTCAATTTTGGTGAACCTTAGCCTACCTTGAAATCAAATGTGTTAGTACCATGTACCGACACGGTAACCATAAAGTTAGTATCAGGTACTGTCACAATAACCATAGTGTTGGTACCCTTTACAGGCTTGGTGTACATATTATATATATTGAGTTGGTTGTGATGTCGCATTGTCGAAGACTTTAGACGAAGTTAGCTTCACTACTGCAGGCTTAAAATATTCGTATAGGAGATTGTACCGTCCAATTATCCCACATGCCTCACCTAAACTTATAGTGGGGAAAGGGAGTAATACCAGCACCAACTGACGAGTCGCCAATGAGCACTAAAGGTATGTGCACATGAGATTATACCTTTCGCTTATACTAACTTTCGTTTATCCTTCTAATCATATTTAAACTAATTTGATACTAGGTGCACAATAATTAATACACTTGCATATTAATGCAAATATTTATATTCTTTACTTGCTTGAAGATTTTAACTGTGAAAAGCCATTTTAAATTAACTTGCGGGCATTAAGACGGCAGTCTTACAATCTTTTTACTCCAGGTATTCACATTGTAAAATGAATATGTTAGTTAAGAGAGACATATTTTCCCAACGTAGACATTAACGGGAAGATAAATCTATTTTTATAATGAAGATGGAGTTACCAGAAAGAGTAAAACCACCTCATAATGCTAAACAATGTAATATTTTATATTTATCTAGAAATAAAAACAAGCCAGAAACGAATTTAGGAGTAACACCTATGTCCGCTTAGAGACGTGATAATTAGAAAAATTTTCAGCTTTCTATGTGCTAAATTTATTTCATCTATTAAAACTGGGGATTAACACTACTCTTTACACACGCAAGTTTTACTTTTATTCAGTCTTTAATAGTCGTTTTCTAATAGGTTTAGTCAATATATCTCTTAGATTCAAATATAGAAGCTTTTAACACAAAGACATATGTGTTTTACTTGTGTATTAGACATAACGGGCGCAGTAGCACGTTAGTTCATTGAGGACCATTTGGCTATACCAAAGTCAGTATAAAAACGGTTTTATAAAATTTATGCATGACTTTCCTGATACCAGTTACCCATCAGTATTTGCTGGCGGGGCATGCTAAAATCACTATATTTTTTCAATCAATTTTGCAAAATTTGGCAGTGCCTCGCTTTACCTGAAACAGTATTTAATGAGTTTGGTGTTTAGTCATTGCTCCTCCTGATGAGTATCCTGAATGCATGAAACGTATGCCGACTGGTACATCCTATCCGAACTAGATTGTTTATGTATGCGCCGTGCTTAATGCATAAATGTATATATGTTAGCTCGTTCAAAACCAAGAAATATATTTGTATTTTTTTGTATTAGATGTTGCGCACCTAGAAACTAATTGCTTCATATATGACAAAAATGACAAACCAAAGTCAGCATGAACGGAAGGTATTATCTCATATGCACATTCGATTCTTGCTCACTAGTGATTCATCAGTTGGAGCCAGTTTTACGCTCTAAACGCACAATATATTTGGGTGAGGAATGTAGGACAGTTTGACGGTATAATCTTCTATAAAAGTTTGTAAACCTGCAGTAATGGAGCTAACCTCTTATACATTCTTCGACAATGCGACTTCAAGCCAACTCACTCTATAAAATATATATACAGATCTTATAAAGGGTACCAACACTATGATTGTTTAGTTGGTATCTGATACCAACACTGATTGCCAATTAGGTTTATCGTACTAACAAAATGGATTTTAAGGTATGCTGAGTTTCACCAAAATTGAGAATTACAACTATTTCCAAACACCTGTTACTCCATTTTTTTCCGTTCATGCTGACACTTGTCTATCCTTCTGGTCATATTTGAACTAATTTGTTATTAGGTGCGCAACATCTGATATACAAATGCATATATATATGTTTATATATATATGTATATATATATGTATATATATATATATATATATATATATATTAGCTCTCCGCAACAAACAGTATTTAATTAGAAGTTGGCTAATGATTTTCTTTGTTAACCAAAATAGGTTGATACTTTATATCTCGGTTATTTTTTTCAGGTTTTGGTTTTCTTGTGGTTTTTGTAGCGAACTTGTATAAAAGAACAGACAGTTACTTGATAAATTTACTTGAATGTTTTCCGGTTGCCTTTTTTATATTTCCATTAATGAATATTTAAAGAATAACTAGTAGGCATTCATACATTGTTTTACTTTTGGTGAGATGAAAATGTTAAATTAAATTTTTAGATAAACTACTGATTGGTTAAAATTGCAATATTTTGAGTCTTGGAAATTGGCTAACTCAATAAACATCGTTTTCCGATAGAATAATATTGGACAGCTTTGAGTTAAGTCCAGCGGACTTCTGTTTATATGTCAGTAGGTACCCTTTCACTTATTAGTCCCATTTTATGACCGTTTTTAATCTTCGAGATGATACCATAATTGACGGTTGCGAGAAAATTTATAGCACTCATAGATTGGTAAACTGTTGATTCCTTTACAAGTCCAGATGCACAGGTGGTTTTTTAATTTATACTGCTTGTCCGGAAATGAATTTGAACGAAGATTTTCTTAATTTCATCCATTGCTGTGCATTAGTTACGCAAATTGATAAAATCATACCTTCTTTCTTAAAATAATGCTGATACGAAATAGTTAAAAAAGCCAATGTTTCTCCAGGTTAAAACTCGACTAAAAATCTGGTACTTTATAAAGAGAACTAAAAAAAGGAATGGAATTACAAGAATTTTCTTCCAAGGTAGGATATTTCATAATTACCCGAGCTTCTTTGCGACACGTGCTGCTGAATTCCCGTTATTTTGATTTTATTGCCCATATTTCGGCATTTTCTTTCGAATTCCTTTTTTGCAGAACCGCTCATCCTAGGAATTTTTGACAAGTAATAAAAGAACTAAAATTTTCGTCAAAATGGCTTTATTTATACTTTGTTGATGCTATAACTATCACGGACATTTCACCAGATAAACATGCGTCCTGTATGTGTGTTTGCACGAGTATGTCTACAAACGAGAAGAATTCAGGTGAAAGCAATTACATTTATTAATAGGCTAATCTAAGTGAATTTATTGTAAACCAAACAAGTTTATGACGTTTCACTAAATAAACATTCATCATGTTTGTGTTTGTGAAGTATTTAGATAAACGTAATTGCACGCACGTGTACGTCCATCTAAGTGAAAATTCATGGATTACATGTTGTTTCAAAATTTTCACGCGTCACAGTACTTGTTTTATTCTTCAAAAGTAATGTTTCGTAACTATGAGTGACCTCGATGGTTAGAGAGGAGTAAGTTTTACTTATACACTCGTTATTGATTAACGTGAGGGAAAAACGTTCTGAGTTAGAAAGGAATAAGTTAATAAAGTAAGCAGTTAAAGATTATTTAAGATCCATATATTTTAAATTATCTGCTGAAAAAAGGATCTTGGTATTACTGTGGGGAAAGTCGATGTTCAACATAAAAGTTAAATTCTGAAACAGCTCTTAGTTAATAGGTACTATAAGATAATAAGAATATAAAGATAAAATATTCAGGACGAATTATCGAAAAGCCGATTAATAAATCGTAAATTTATATGCCCATAAAATGTTATTTATAATCCAGCTTAATTAATATTTTACAGGAGCTTATTTCCAGTTCTGAATTTTGCTATCTTTATTTCATACGATTCTTAAAGGTTGTGTTCGAAATCGAGCCTAGTAATATTTCCATCCCTGTTTCAGTCGTTATGTCAGAATCTATTTCGATCTTATATCGATATGCGTAGATGATCTTTGAAGGTAATTTTACTTCCTGTTGTCGCTGTTTTGTGTGCAATGTTCGATTTATTAATATGTCAATTTTTGCATTTAGTTTTATGTTCCCCTTTTTTTTACCATAGTCGGACGCATGGTTTTACTCACAGCATATGTTCACAGTCCTTATATGGAACTTGGGACAATTCTGATTCAATTGCCACCATTTGCTAGGATGGTTAGAGTTTAGAGTGAGGCATTGTTTTAAAGTTGTTCGTATTTTGTACTTGGTTACATTTGCTGTTAGGTTCTTGCTCAATTTAGAGTTCGGTTTTACTATAATCCTACTATCCTGCTTCGTTTTATCAGATTTAACGAATTTCATTTTTACTCGAGTTTATCGTTTTATTGGTCTGATATTTTATCTTAAAGATATTTAAGTTAGGTTACCATCTTAAATACAAATTTTTGACTGTGCACTAATTTTTTAAGACATAAAAGATTTGTAAACAAATAGTCCTATGTTTTAGTATATTTCTCATTAGGAGAAATCTGTATGGCATTAACACATTTTTGTTTACTTTTAATCAATTTAACAATAATTCATTAAATCAAGTTTGCGAGCTTGAAGTAGACACCAATCCCATTGTATTTAACCAGTCGTCAACCAACATAACAAAACTACCACCAGCCGCAACGCATTGACGCGTTTCGAACTCCCATGATCATCATCACAGTACGACGTCAAACTGACTTTCGAGGATCAAACCGCATTGAATATATATGGAAATCAAAGTTAGATATGCAACTCTCACCTCTATCAGTCTCGCATACATTGAACTTGACTGGAAATGTCGGCTGCACAATTTCTATGCAGTCACGAACATTAACTGTTTGCAGCTATCGCCACATATACATATATAAGCAATAAAATTTAACAATAATTACCGTGTGGTGGTGACAATTCTTTAAATCAAGTTTGCGAACTTGAAGTAAACACTAATCCTATTATATTTAAGCAGTCGTCGAAGAACATAACAAAACTACCGCCAGCCGCAACGCACTGACGACAAACTGAATATCCAGGATCAAACCGCATTGAGTATATATGGAAATCAAAGTTAGATATGCGGCTCTCACCTCCGTCAGGCTCGCATACATTGTATTGCCTATATATGTATATGTGGCAAAAGTTGCAAACAGTTTATGTTCGTGACTGCATAGAAATTGTACAGCCGACATTTACAGTCAAATTCAATGTATGCAAGACTGCTAGAGGTGAGAGCCGCATATCTTCGATAGTCAGTTTGCCGTCGTACTCTGATGACGATCATGGAAGGTCGACACGCGTCAGTGCGTTGCAGCTGGCGGTAGTTTTGTTGTTGTTCGACGACTGGTTAAATAAAATGGGATTGGTGTTTACTTTTAATCAATGTTGCGAACTTGATATAAACATCTGAACAATTATGTACATACGTTTGTCAGTATAAACTAGGTATTGTATAAGGTGTAAAAGACAATTCATTCAGTAGACCGGTTTTGTTGGGAACTCCTCACTGACTTTCCAGAATTTGCCGCGGTCAGGGTTCGAACCTGGGCACATCTGCTTCGGAATCTGATGTTCTAACCACTGAGCTACCCTGACACACACTACAAACAATTTTCAGTTAAATGCTAACTAATGTATCTTGGTTAGCCTTTCCTTTAGGAAAGGCCTATGTAATATCCATTTTGCTCTTAAGCTCTACACTATGCAATACCTAGTTTATGCTGACAAATGTGTGTACATAATGGGTGAGGTGTTTATATCAAGTTTGCAACCTCGATTAAAAGTAATTGTTATCACCGCCCGCACAACCAATGTTCGTTTAATTACATTTTTTGTTTATTTGTCTAATACCGAATTCCTTATCAGAAGTTTAAACATTTTGTTTCAAAAATGGTAGTGGTATCTTTTGTGTAGAGGTTATTGTCCTATAATCAAACGAGTACCTTTCGTGTTCGCAGCCGTCCATTTGTAATACAACTCTCGGTCTAGTGCTTTTGCAACGGCCTACCGAGGATGATATTCCAGACTGATTAGCTTATCCTCCCTTAATTACTTCGTTACGTTCCTCGGTCTCTCCCTCATTGTTCTCACATCTGAGCAGACATCCATGTCTATTCATGATATATCTTTTGTTCAAGCTGTCTTTCAGATATTGTTCTGGTTGTATTTTAACTAATTCTTTATCCTATTAGGTTTACGATAAGTATGTACTGGTCAATTGAACATTTCTATACATTTTAGTCTCAAATCATCAGTCCTTTAAAAATCTTTGAATAATGGTATATTTTACCGATATTTGTGTAAATTTTTATGATGCTCTGGAGAGGCATTAATGTTTCATTAAATACTACGTTTTAAGAATTAAATGATCATTGATTGCGCAGGTGGTGAAAACTGTTATTTATATATAAACACCTGACCAATTAATTACTTGCATATGCCAGTATAAACTAAGAATTATATAGTGCAGAAAAGGCAATTCATCCAGTAGACCGGTTTCATCTTTATTGGTAACTTATGTACTGGCCAGAATATGCCGCGGACAGGACTCGAACCTGAGCATATCTGCTTCGGAATCTGGTGCTCTAACCACTGAGCCATCCTGCCGCACACTACACTGCACGCAATATTCAGTTAAATAATAACTAATGTAACTTGGTTAGCCTATTTTTCCTTTAAGTGGAGCTCATATGGCATCCATTTAGACCCAAAGCTCCAACTAACCATCCCCAATCTGTCATTACTGAACAGACCCCACACTACATGGGGAAGTGGTATTGAAATGAACATTTATATAATTAAACGGACATTGGTTGCGCGGGTGGTGATAACCATTATTATAATCAAGGTTGCGGTCTTGATATAAACACCTGACCCATTAATTACTTACATATGTCAGTATAATCTAAGAATTGCATAGTGTAGAAAAGGAAATTCATCCAGTAGACCGATTTCACGCTTACTGGAAACTCTTCGCATAATATCCTTGGCAAATTTTGAACAGTACGTGAAACCGATAGCCTGAATGAATTTCCTTTTCTGTACTATACGACGCTTAATTTATACTGATGAATATATACAAAATGAGATTGGTGTTTATATCAAGCACGCAACCTTGATTTAAAAAAAATTTAAATGCACAATTTCGGTTTGATGCAGAACACTTTTTCCTGCTTTGTTGCCAGCGACTTTCTAATAATGGTTTATTAATTTGAGCATTGTCCCTATTTAAGGACACGCGGCAAGACATTTTATTGCTGCAACTCCATTTTGACTAGACAGCGTAATCTAGCTATTCTGATCAGTCTGTATGCTGATAAATGCACAGACAAGTTGATAACCAGCGACCAATCTTTATTTTGGCGTAAAAAGCTTCATGTCTAGTAAATGAGATTTTGCTTTTCACTTTAAGCACTACTGTAGAACACAGAGCTTTTATGTGAAATATGCATATCACGTACATGCCTGTTTGGTTCATTTTGCATGTCTCAGACAAGGAACACTGCAGGCATTTGTAATAAATTGTTTTCTTTGGTTTTGTAGCAAGTTCACCATGCCTTCATGTTTATTTTAATGATTATCTCGTTGCAGTTGTCTACCGTTGTTTCATCAGCCTTGTCTGCACTTAAACGGGCTGTTGTTTCATTGGATAAGTGTCCTAATGCAAAATGGCTATTGTAGGGTTTAAGTATCACAGCTTTCAAACTAACCTTTTTCTTGTTTCCTAGCTCGCACTATGACTAAACTAAGTCTGTTCGCGGTAGAGGTGGTAAATCTCGCACTAAGGCGAGGAGCCGATCTGCCCGTGCCGGTCTTCACTTCCAAATTATGCTCAGCATGTAGGTTTTGTTGCTCCAATTTACTTGGCTACAGTCGTTGAATAATTTTTTGCCGAAGTTTTGGACCTGGCTGGCAACCCAGCCCGTGTCAACAAGAAGACAAATATTACTTATTAACGTCAAGCATCCTTGACGCTAATTGGCTTCTTGGTTATTATGATCGGTCTAATGTTGTGATCTTGTTTTTTTCACTTTTCTAGGCTGAAGCAATTGTATTTGGAAAACTACTACTCATTTAAAATTCACATCACAGCTACCCATTTTTTTAAATTTGTGACTGTTCTGCTATTTCTGAGTGAACGCAGAACCTGTCTGGCGAGATTTTGTTCCACTAACTGTGGTGTTTAATAACATTAAGAAAGAAACATTTGAAATCTTATAAAAATATTATTTTACCTTCGGATGATCGTAGCTGTCCATGGAATACGTTAAGCAGACGGAATGGAAGCTAAATTAAATATTCAAAAAAATAAAAATAAAGTGTCTTTATACAAACTAATGTAAATCAGTTAGAGTTTTTACCTTTTAGGTGGAACTCATGGCATCCATTTAGAACAAAAGTTCCAACAAACCATCCCCAATCTGTCATTACTGAACAGACACCACAATACATGGGGAAGTGGTATTGAAATAAAGACATATAATTAAACGAACATTGGTTGCGCGGGTGGTGACCCATTTAGTACCTACACTTTGCTGTATAAACTAAGAATTGTATAGTGTAGAAAAGGAAATTCATCCAGTAGACCGGTTTCGTCTTTATTGGGAACACATCACGTACTGGCCAGAATTTGCCACGGACAAATCTGGGCAGGTCTGCTTCGGAATCTGGTGCTCTAACCCTATGAGCTCCACCTTAAAAGAGCATATAACTAACCGAGTTACATTAGTTAGTATATGACTGAAAATTGTGTGTAATGTGCGGCAGGGTGGCTCAGTGGTTAAAGCACCAGATTTTGAAGCAGACGTGCCCAGGTTCGAGTCCTGTCCGCGGCAAATTCTGGCCAGTACATGATGAGTTCCCAATAAGGACAAAACCGGTCTACTGGATGAATTTCCTTTTCTACACTATAAAATTCTTAGTTTACACTGACAATATGTTAATACTTTATGGGTCAGGCGTGTATATCAAGTTCACAACCTTGATTATAGTAAACTGTCCTTACATTTAACTTGCAAAACTAATAACGGCTACTAGAATTTCACTAGGAAGGAAAGCGTCACGTGTGCAAGCGTGTGTCTTTAAATAATATTTATCCAGTTAAAATAACGAAATACTCTTATATATCCAGCTTAGTAAACCACAGTTATCGTCTGTTAGTTTCTCTATGCCAGCGTTAAACTCAGATGGTAGTGTTCAGTCTGTTGGACGTCATCCAATGTGGAATGGAAACAGTTAACAGAGGTTTCTTTTCATACACACAGGCATGACGTACGCTTATCTAGTGAGTTGTCATTAATTGTCATTATATCACTGTAATCTCATTGCGAAGAGTGTATACATGTAGACACATACACAAACCAATTTAACATACACTTTCCTAACATTTTTATAAAAAAACGTTATGCTTAAGAGATCTAAAATGAAGTATAAATGAGGCGGTTTAAATTAATATTTCCACTTGACATATTGATTGTCAACTAAGTGTGTGATGTGTTTGGCATTGAAAAAGGGCTCCGTAATTGGAGCCCGAAATATCTGCAAAAATCATGATGACAGTGGATTCAAATATTTTGGTACGCAATCCGAAAATCAGGTAAAAAGTTAACAGAGGTGTTTGTTGACACATATCAATATGAAGACGTTATAGAACAAAAAAATTTACTACGGGATCTATCGAAGATGAAGTTTAGGCTATATATTATCAGTTTGATTTCGAGATTGCTTGTCAGTATTTTACCATCTTTCATTTATATATATATTCTGAAATTTCACTTTATAAAGTCGAACTTTCAGTTTTACTTTTACTTATTTGAAGCAGTCATACGAGGCTTGGGAGCCAATTGCGTGTTGTTCTGTGATTTCGTGTGAATACGTGTTTGTGTGCACATACTGATCATTCTTACTGCATTACAAAATTATGTTGACGATCTGGTTGTTCATATATTGCTGGACTGAGTTCTGGCTAGGCTTTCGCTCTCTTGACTATTGCGTGCTTGAATTTTTTCCCAGTATGCCCTTGGTGTTGCATTTTTCATGAGATTTATTTAGTTACCCTGGTTACAGCGTATGGTATGCAGATTGCAGTGTTAATCGTTCATCTTTTTGTTAAATTTCTGTCACTGTTAGTCATGATAGTGATGCCGTTTATGCAGCTGTTATTTACTTCAGTTTGCCAATCTCATCTATCAATTTTTGATGTTGATCCAATGGGTTATTAGTTCCGAGTCTTTTAAAATTCAAGTTATGCTTTAAATGATGCTGGACTCTTGTCCATGTTGAAAGTCTATATATATATATATATATAGTATATTTCATTTTAGGAATAAAAACACAAAAATGGATAATTAATTTAATCAAGGTTACCTTCTTGATGTAAACACTTGACCAATTATGTACATACATTTGTCGTTATAAACTATGTACTGCATAATGTGGAAAATAATGAATAGCCTTTTCTGCACGATTTTGTGACTATTGCTACAGACTTTTCATATTTCATAATACCCGTTCCATGTGCAAAAATACAAACAAATTTTATCATATACGAGAACCGTTTCGTTTTATATTGTTCTCAAGTTTATACAAATAGTCTGAGCGATCGGTCTACGTAAGTTGATCGAGAATCTACGCATGTATATTAGTAAAAATATAATTGAGGCCTACATTAACGGTTATTTCTATTTATTTTCTGGTAAATGAGATTATTTTATCCTAAATGACACTCATTTTGTTTTTTCTTTCAATATATATAAAGAAATGTAAAATTTAATATACTTGAGAAGAGTATGAGTAAGAAACGGTTCTTGAATCTGACAAATTTTCGTTTTATTTTTGCACTTTGAAAGGGTACTATAAAATATATTTTTTCTGCGAACGTAAAAGCAATTTTTTAGACTATCAAGGATTTGGTGAGAATCGGCAATTAATACTTGGCATCCAATCTCATGATTCTCTACGCACTAAAATTGATATTAAGTATTTCACTACGGAAATTTGCCTAAGTAATTCTATTTAATCACCGTACAATTACTTTGGTTGGTGGGTCGCGTCTAAATGGTAGGTTTTAGAAAAAAAATTAGTTGCTATCTTCTGTGGTACGAATCAAATATGTTTGATCGTGACAACTTCTGTGCAGTACTTGAAGGTTTCGCAATATGGATGAAACCCGTCTACTGGATAAATTGCCTTTGCTACCTTAAAGAATGCTTTATTTGTTCTGAAATGTAAGTACATATAAAATGTGATTGGTGTTTATATCATGTTCGAAACCGTGATTTAAATAATGGTCTATTGTGGACATCTAGAAATCGCTCCGGTTAGTTGATTATTAGCAGAAGATTCTTCTAGTAGTCCAGCTCTTTCAAGATTTTATATTCAAAGTAGGTCCTCCTGATTTGGTTTTCTAGGTTATTAATTAGGTATATTTTGTGAGTTTGTGGCACACTGCTGTGGTGATGTACGTATTGCCCTGTAAAAGTAGATTATCTATGTATTACCTGTGTTAAACCATTTTTTCCTAGAGTGAATAGGATATTCCAGAAGGGCATTAATGTGTTTCTCTATCTCTAGGGGTATGGAGCAACTTTTGTAAAGTATGCACCCGTCCATTATGTTTTTTTCAGGCTGGTTTGTTCATGATAATGCACCTATACACCTACCAGGAGAGGTGCGATTCAGCTTTCGATTTCCACATCATTGCACCGTCAGAGATATTTGCCTTCAAATGTAAATTTTGCATTTTTTGTCGTTGAAGTCACTAGTGACTATAAAAAATCTTAAAACTCATTTCAGAAGAAGTCACAATTAACGGTGCTTTCCTTCAAAGGGATATCCGTTAATAAGGATAGAGCTTTGTTCAAGACAATTTTTCTTTCGTGGATATTTACCCCTTAGTTCATCTGATAGCTCGAATGAGTCCTTGACGCAGTCTTATTTACGATATTTCGTGGGGGTTGAAGTATTTTTCGGAGAAACTTTTGTTGTCTGTGATTCGATGCGTAAATCATTGACATAGTTGGCCGCATCGGAGTAGCTCCTAATGCCGTCGCGACTTGATAAGTTTTAGGTCTAACGAGTTTATCAGTTATAGACAAATTAGTAGTAAAAATTATTATAAATTATCAAAAAAGAATCTCCCGTCAAACCGGGACCAACATAATTCGACCAGACCTTACGAAAACGGCGTCACTATCTAAGTTAACAGCGACAAAAATTGCACAAACAGATCTGCGCTGATACCAGGGTGGAAAAATAAAACACATCAACATAGCGAAACGAAAGACCACAAGCGAGGAAAAACCATTCGCTTCGCCTAGCGGGTGCATGCCTGCACCATCTTCAGGAAATGTGCCTGGAAGACATAATTTACCAGTAAATAATTTATAAAACGTATGTTTGTGATCATATGTTGTTTATCCCAGAAGCAGCAGACACAGTCTAAATCATCACAACAGAAAATGGATCTGCTCCAAACATAAAATTCCTTCTCGAGGTGGAGGAAAACAACTCTATTCTTTTCTTAAACATGAAACTCAATCAAGAATAAAATAGTGATTTAACATATAGAATATACTTTCAGCGGATAACACAATCATAACAGCAGTATTGCACCAAAATCTCATAAAATAAATCTAAATATTAACATAAGAAATCGAATTTGGAAGATCTGCTTTGAACGCAAAATCGAAGAGAGGCAGGCTACTTGAGGAAAATTTAATTGATGGACAATTTCCCGGAACGGTTTCTGGATCTAAACTTCAGACATGGTCCGATTCGAATCACAAGGAATGATTAAAATATTTTACTAAGCTTACTATTTTGAGCCGACTTGCCAGCCTCAATAATTGCACGGCTTTTAAATCGAAGCAAGGCAAATTTTATAGTGAAAAAGTCAACATCATATTCAGAACTTTGAGAAGCATGAGTTTGGAGGCCAAGATTCGATTTCCAATTTTCCTTGAATCCTTCATAGTCTACATATTTGCATTGATATGCAGAACCATAAATATATATGAAGTGTACGAAAACGCCATTAATCAATAGCATTTAACAAGATCTACTGCAGAAATGCTTTGTGCCGTCTGGAAAATCAGATATTTCGGAACACATTTGAAACGGACCACACAGTTAATTTAGTGAATTCACTAAGAAAAGATATGCTCGAAAATTTTTGGAACGTATGCAAAGCTCTTTTATCAGCCAACAAAACACGTAATCGATTGTTAAATGTTCATTCTTCTTATGGAATATTCATATATATCATATATATATAGAGCATATATATATGGAGTATATATATATAATTCAGTCAGTATAAACTGAGCATCGCGCAAGGTAGCAAAAGTAATTAATTACGCCGTCCGGTTTCCTTCTTGTTTGGAAATCGTCAAGTGCGTGCGAGAATTTACCGCGACCAGGGCTCGAACTGGGGCGGACTTGCTTCTGAGTTTAGAGCTCATAACGCTGGGCCACATCTTCCGCACATTACACACTTTTCAGTCATATACCATCTGGATTAAAGGATAGCCAAATACAAAAGTGCGACAGGAGAGGCTCAGTTGTATGAGTGCTAAAATCTGAAGCGAATCTGCCCCGCTCGATCCGTGGTCCCAGTAAATTATGGCAAGTAATTGACGAATTCCCAACGAAGGCGAATTCGGTCTACTGAATGAATCGTCCTTTTTCTTCGTTTAATGCTTAGTTTATATTAATAACACAACAATAATCAATATACTGCTATTAAAAATTCTTCGATTCAATATAATTTCCCCACGTGCTTGGTGTCTCTTCTATAATGACAGATCGTAAGTGGCTAGCTAGAGCTTTATGTCTGAAAATATTTGGAATAGATTTGATTTGAAGTTAAGCCAAACCAAAAATATCTTTTGGTGTATGACTGAAAATTTCGGTGTAGTGTGTGGCAGGTGTGACGCTGTGGTAGGAATGCAAAATAAAAAAACAAACATGCCCTGGCTCCATCCCGGGTTGCGGAAAATTTTAGAAAGCATTTTCACGAAGAGTGTAAAATTTTGTTCCAACGTCATTTTCAGACAATCAGCTGATGGAAGGCTTAAAAAAGTAGGAACAAGTGTGAACCCATCAATCAAGGCCAATAATCAGAGCACCTCAAAATGTACATCAGTCAAGATTTTATCGACCTAAGAGTGCTATCAATTGTCCCGCACAAGAAAAATGCGGTCAAATCCACAACAAGTACTTCACGAGTTCCTAAAATAGACGATATCGATCTCTGTTGAGTTTTCGTTGTTAACTCGTTTAATGCCTAGTTTATACTGACAACATATATAATCAATATCCTTAAATTATATATATATATATATATATATATATATGCGTTTGTTTCTGTGTTCATTTCTTTCTCTACTTATTTATTTGTCCAAACTCAAACAAGTGCTTTGTTTTTACAAAACTGCTTTCTCTGCTAAATTTCTATTGCTCGGTCATTGTAGATTGAAACAACATACACTTGACGTAATTTATAAAATTACTTACTGAAAATTACTTGTTAAAGTTAAAACTCTGTAAGAGTGAAGTGCATTATCTTAACAATATGTATATTCATGGCTGCGTGTTTTCTTTTGAATAACTTAACCACTAGGTTTTGCTTTGTTTTAGATTTATTGATTGACAAACACTGACTTTATAACTTATTATGAAATCATTTATTAAATTCGTTTTCATTTTACTAGTCACGCGTAACCGCCTACCGCATTCGGTAGATACAATATTTCCTTATTGTCGTTGTTCAGTAACGTTGTTTCAGTAACTATGAGTTATATGTTATAGTCGTTTCAATCTGAATTTAGTTGAAAGGTGCAAGGAGTGAGCATTTTGAATAAGTAAACATTAAATGTTTGCTAGGTTGTTGAGAGATAAACATTTGAGTTTATATATTAGTAAAGGCACACCTAGTAAAAGGTTAGTTCATCTATGATATAGAGGATATACCAAAGTCAAATTGAACAAAAGTTCGTTAGCCTAAAATAAATTCGATTTTCATTTTACTGATCGCACAACGAAGCAACAGTACCGTCAGAAACATACACTGACGCAAAGTTTCTGTGCAGCAGCCAAACTAAAAAGGTAAACTGTATGTGGATGCGGAATATATCTTTGTTTTCAAATCATAATATATCCATGTGGTTCGATTAACGTTTTCAAATTCCTCTCATGCTGTGACGATGATCACGAGAGATCGCAACGCGTCAGTGCTTGAGACTCGTAGTATTGTTTCATGTTTGTCGACTGATTAAATCTGAAATTGGAATTTACGCAGGTGAATGCTTCAGGTTACCTTTAATGAAATTATCCTATCAGTTCTGAAATTGTCGTTCTTTTTGAGATATTTTTAAACAACTTTCCATTGGCAATGCTCAATTGAAAATTATTACATACTTTAACCGCCATAATTTCAATGTATGGTTAGCTTCAATTCACTATAGATTTGAGTGCAATTATCATGAAAATTTTATAAACTCTTCTCTTCATTCTAACAATATGTTCTCAGCATCTATGTCTGCTGCACCAATTACCTGTTTTTCCGGCTCAGGCTTAACAAATTTCAATTGTGGCAATAGTCACCTCCTACAAGTTGAACACTGCCCTATCTGTGAAGACCGAGTTTCTGGTTATCATTACGGCCTACCTACCTGCGAGTCGTGCAAAGGTGAGCATCCTTGTATTGGAAGTGTTCTATTGACTGTTTTAAAGATTGATGCGCAGTGTGTTGATTTTTCATAGTTGTTGTTTATGGGTCTCCGAGGCACACTCGTTAAAGTAAATCTGCAAAACGCTGAATCCACATCATCTCTTGAAGCACGATGTATATTTCCGTTACATATTAAATCGCGCTCCAAGCGGTGATGGATATTCGGTGGTTTGCAGATCAACGTTAACCAGTGCGCATCAGAGACCAATATAAGTGTTCTGTCGTCTTTATAATTTAAAGAAATATCAAATTTTGCATGTTTTGGTTGAATTCCATATATATTATAATTATTTTTAAAGCTATGAGCACATTATTACTACGTATTCATCTCTTAGCTGGACAATCTTATAATATGAATGTCAAGGCAAATGCTTGGAACTTTGAAAGCTTATCATCTAGCGAATAATCGATGGCGAGTTTCCAATAAGAACGAAACTGTTCTTTAAATCAAGTTTGCGAGCTTGAAGTAAACAGCAATCCCATTTTACTTAACCAGTCATCGAACAACATAACAAAACTACCGCCAAACGCAACGCACTGACGCGTTTCGACCTTCCATGATCATCATCAGAGTACGACGGCCAACTGACTATCGAGGATCAAACGGCATTGAATATATATATGCGGCTCTCACCTCTAACAGTCTCGCATACATTGAACTTGACAGGAAATGTCGGCTGCACAATTTCTATGGAGTCGCGAACATTAGCTGTTTTTAGCTTTCGCCACACAAAATGCAATTAAACAATACTTGATTGCGCGGGTAGTGGTAACAATTATTCAAATCAAGTTTGCGAGCTTGATGATGATCATTGAAGCTCGAAACGCGCCAGTGCGTTGCGACTGGTGGTAACTTTTTTATGTTGCTCGATGACTGGTTAAATAAATTTGGGATTGGTGTTTACTTCAAACTCATTTGAAACCACGCATTTGATTTAACTACATAGTAATTCTTCGTGTTAAATGGGTTGTGGCGGAATAGGATAAAGCATGCCAAACGCCAAGGGAAAGTTTCAGCCACTGAAGGCAACTTTGGCTACTGGCGCCTGAGCGGTTAATGTTAATTAGCCTTAGTTTGCAGACTGTATAAAAGAAGAAAAACCGATATACAGACAATCTCGACTGGGAATTTGTGACCTTCTGTTGTTTGGCAGCCAACTTATAACCAAGAATAATGCGTACAATAATACATCCATAATTCATCGGTTGCGCGATATCTGGCTATTGATGTGTCCTTATTTCCAATTCTGCCTCATTTTTTCGCAATTTCTAAATAACGCTCTAGAAGATGCTATGAATCTGAATGTTGATCAATTCACCGAGCTTAATGTAGTATTACAAAATACCGAAAATAGTTCAAGTAAACAAACAGTCTATACACCTTGGTTGAGCCTTAAAGATAATGGTGAACAACTCTAGAATAGCTACGCTAACCGTTGATTATATTTAAGTAATAAAAACTTCAGACAGTGTGTAAGCCGTTGCAACTCATTACGTCTTCCGGCTCCCGAACAATTGTATGCTCGAATAGATCATGTTGCAATTTTTCTTATATAGTGTGTCTGCTTCCAGGACAGTCTTTCTTTTTGACACACGTGTCGATTCAGACCACGCACTTGTCCATTGTAAATTAACACTTAAATGCCCTGGAAAACTGGTCTTGATGGCGAGAATTTGAATTTAGTTTTGACGAAGATAACTTCCACTATGCGCAATGCGTATACTGTTTACTGCGTTGCCAATTTCCTTAGAGTTAGTTATTGGTTCTGTAAAATGTCTGAAGATTCTCGAAACGAGGCGCAAAATTCCTACTGGATTTGCTTATAATAATAATTTTAGAATTATTAATCACAGTCTAAAATCAGTCTTGAATCCGTTTTGATCATAAAGACAGAAGATATGGAAGAAACGTTTGTATCAGGCAATAGCCGATGTTTGTTTCAACTTATTTGCGTAACAGGTCCGAGAAAACTGAAATTTGCGAAACATGAAATGATTGTAGTAATAATGTAAAAGCCGTCAAAATGTATCGTCTTGCCTATATATATATATATATATATATATATATATATATATAATTAGGAAGAAAAAACACCATAATAACAAATTGGATAAAGGCCATTTATTTCGTGAATACTAATCATCGCTCTACAATCATTCATTTATATACATTCTGGGTTTCCAATTTATTATGCTAGTGGTAACAAATCTGACTCGCTTTTACTTCTGTTTCTTGTTTTGGCTGGTTGGTAAATGTGTATGCGTTTTTGTTTGTGTGTGTGCGTTCATTCTCGATGTATTGCAAAGTGATGTCTAAGATCTGGTCATTATTGTTTTATATATATATATATATATATATATATATATATATATAAATTTGTCTGTATAAACTAAGATTTGTACATTGGATGCCAGTTTCATCCTTATTGGGAACTCTGTAAGTACTGTCCAGAATTTGACGCGGACAGGGCTCGAACCTGGGCATGTTTGCATCGGCACCTGTTGCCCTAACCACTGAGCAACCCATATATTTTTTTATGCAGAAACAGTTTATTTAAAATACTGTAAATTAACTTCAACCTGTATACGAATTAAGATTGTTTGAAAAAAAACTTGTTCGCAAAAGCAACAGCGGCACACCTGAAATTAAAATTTGTATGAGCGTTGTAGTTAACTCCTAAAGGAAAGTAAGTTGACAAAAAATGTGTTGTGCAGCCACCTTGACCGTACAGAAACCTCGGCTTCTTTGTCGTATAACAAACGCCTTCTTCCCTTCGAGCCGTTGCTCCTGGACTAATGCTCAGTCTATCAGATTTTGGCTCTCGTTACATGTTAAGGGTTGAAATTGGGTGATTACAATGGTTCGGTCTTTAGGATGATCTTGATGTGAAAAAAGCACTGCATGGTTAAGCTTTCTACTGAACCATTATTACATCGTTGTTTTTAACATGACAGCTCTTTTTTAGTAATCATAAATCGAGTATAAGCTTTGGCAATGTGTGTGCACATAACAATGACTAAGCCTTGAATGCTACTAGACAAGGTGATTTCGGCAACATCGTTTAGTTATACAATATAACAGTCAATGAATGCGTAGTTGGAGATGACAGTTCCTCAATTCAAGCTTATGCACACGAGGTAAACATAAATCCCATTTTTCTAGCAAGTTGTGGTTGGAATAAATTGTGTTAAGGAACTCCATTCTCTTTCTGCTTTCACGCCCACGCGTCATAACCTTAATCGATGAAAATCGAATTAAATTGCAATAACTAACGTCATAATAATTCATAAACAGAGGTTTATCAAGTCGGGCATAAAAATTAGCTTGAAAACGAAAATACTTAAATATATTAATTATAACTTAAAATCTCCTTAAATTAGCTCATCGCTAGGTGTGTCGAAAAAGATTTCGCTTAAATGTTATAAGCTCGGCATGATGTTTCGGGACATTTTGAAGTCATATTTCCATTTAGTCTTTCGAATGTCTATCACATTCCTTCTCATGCGTATTGAGAATTTGTAAACTATAACAGTGGTAAACTGTTGATCAGGAAATGAAATTAGTCGGAAGGACAAATGCCTGCGCAAGGTTTACGATAGCAGCATACCAACTGACTTAATTTGATCGTTCAATTTTCGCTTTGCTTTTACCGTTTCTGAAAAAACATTTACTTTCTACAGGCTTCTTCAAGCGAACTGTGCAGAACAAGAAAGAATACCAGTGCACTGAAAATGGTCAGTGCGTGATCGATCGTGTGCACAGGAAACGCTGTGCCTACTGTCGCTTCCAGAAATGCTTGCTCGTCGGAATGCGCGTTGAAGGTTAGCCTCATTTTTATATCCGTGATACATTTTTTGTTCCTTCTTCGCACTGAATGCGTGCTCATTACCTGGCAATGTACACATGTGTGATTGCCCCTAATTAGAGTTTTCGAAAGCGCTTTGAATAGTTTATTGACTTTATAATCGTCAATCCTTCTATTCATGCTGTGTACTTCACCAATAACAAAAATAAGTGGATTAAAGGTAAAACAAAAAGCATAATTTGCTCTGACAATTGGCTAAATATAGAGTTAATTACGCGATAGACCATAACAATCGACTTAAACAGAGGCTGTTAACGCCCTATGTTATCATCATCATCATCATCATCATCATCATCATCATCATCATCATCAGTATCAATAACAAAGCTGCAATGAACCAGCATTTTATGAACGTATACTCCACATTTCCATGTATTTGAAAAAAAACATTAACGCGGACAGATTTAGTGATTAAATAAGACGTGTTTCTAGTCTAGATGCAAATACCTACCTACAAAACAGATTGGATCGAGATCACTACAAAATTCATAAACTAGAACTGGCTAACAGCCAGGAAAACTAGAGTAGGCAGCACAGTTTCGTTTTGGTGTTAATTGAGTCGCTTCTTAGCACAATCACGCATCGCAGTGAATTTTGCCAACCAAAGTCAAGGCGAGTACTAAGAAGATTACTAGAAATCTGCAATAAGACTGCCACTATACACATGTGCTCCATCATTTTGCTGAAGGCGAAACCACAAATCCAGTTGAGTCTGACAAGTGACTATAGGCAAATTAAGTTAACCCCTGTACACTATCGAGTGGGTCTAAGTGAAACGAATTTCAGCCATCACGGTAACGCGTAGCGAAAATCAAAGTCATTAACATCGTATATTTGTACGATAGGTAACTGTAGGAACCAATAATAAATTGAACCTCGTGAAAGTGTTAAATGCCGAGCGAATTGCGCCTTATAGCATAACGACTGGCATAAACCAATGTTCAGACACATATAATCTATCAATTGTCCAAATACTAATTTAATAACACTACATAAACAATCATTTATCTAAATATTAAAACAATAATTTTTTCTCTACATCATTCATCTATTTAATAGGTGATACATTTTGCAGATCAAAAGACGCAAATTCGTTTTAGAGTATTGAACGTGATATGAGATTAACTACTTCTTCAGTGTATTTTTAAGACAATATGCCGGCCTGCAAAAGGATGTCATCTGCCTAAAATAATTTTAGTTGATTACGGATATTCTAAGCATATTCCTTAAATCAAGTTTACGAGCTTGAAGTAAACACCTATCCAATTTTATTTAACCAGTCATGGAACAACATACAAAAACTACCGCCAGTTGATTGGCGGTTAAATAAAATAGAATTGGTGTTTACTTCAAGCTCGCAAACTTTATTTAAAGAGTTGTTGCCACTTCCCGCGCAATCAATTTATGTTTAATTCTATGTATATTTTGTCGGTATTTATTATTATTTGTTGGATAAAACAAGAAATGAAATTTATCTGCTCGACTCATTTAATCATAAAAAAGTATACATTAGTAATTATCCAGAATTGCTTTGTCTAAAAATTGAACCCCGGGAGCATTTATTTCAGTCATGAAGCTCATTCTCTACGCCATCGAGTTTGCTCATTGCAGTCAATTTTCAGTTGTGCACCAACTTGTTCTCCATAAAACAGCACATTTATTTTGTTTTATTGTGCTTTCTGTGTTGTCATTCGTGTGATTATCGAACGAGCTCTGAGGAAGCCATGGGTAATTGAAAATCCAAATTTCAGCCCAAAGAAAAATAATCTTCAACAACAAAAGAAACATCAAAATAGCATCCTAAGAAGTTATACTGCCAAAAGACGCTTTTTCATTCAAGGTTAAATTAAAATCAATCTTTTAGGCTCAGTCTACCTAGGAAAACTTTGTCGTGCATAGAACTGGGAAAATATACCTAATTTCTAATGAACATAAGGTAAAATCGTATTGGTGTATTATTTTGATCCTATACGAATTAACTGGTGTAACATTTTTAATACATACACTTATATAGTTTAGTTATTCTTAACTGTAGGTGTAAAAATTTCAGTGAAGTTGTCTTTTCATGTTTAAATTTAACTTGCATCAAAGCGTGACCTCATGAGCGTGTATTCTCTATATTTGCACAATTTTTTTACAAAATTGTTTTATTAAAAAGTTCTAGGCCTTTAGAAAGAGAACTAAATTTTGTCGCATATATTTAGGCCTCCAGCTACCTTCCTGCATTGTTTCCTTAGTTTTATGGATGTACCTTATGTTGGTGAAAAATTCTGATTTAAATATCTGGTGTTTCTTTTCTTGATAGTATATTCATTTTCGCTACTATTGATCTCTGTCTGAAATGTAATTCAATGTGTCGCATATTTCACACTTGAATGAGCATTGCTACCTGTCAATAAGTCAAAAGGACCATTTCTTGGCCAGTTTCGTAGTTTAGAGAATAAGAAAATCTATGGCTGATAATAAAATTTACATTTCATTAAGTTTATATGTGTGTGTGTGTGTATCTGTGAGTGTGTGCGTATACCTACAATCGACAAATAGAATGTCCTCTATTTTAACTTACATTTAAATGAAAACGTTAAAGCAGTAATTTTAAATGAAACAGGTAGCCTATTTAAACAAACAAATAAATTAGAGCTTTCGTTTTCCTCATATTAAGCATTAAGGTGTACGCATGTTTGCTTGATTGCGCAGGCGATGAAAATTGTTTGTCATATTTTTTTAATGTTAAATAATCAGCAATCTCATTTGAGCCATGAACCATCATAAAAAAACTATTTCAGTTACACGTTCTGACGTGCTTGGCTCTTGATTGGTTCATACAGAACATTGAAAAATTGAGCAATTGCGATCAAACTAACTTGCGCGTATACTCCTCGGAACATCCGGTTTCATAGTGTTATGAAAACGTCTGCTGAACCGCTAAAAATGTTCCATCATCCTACAGCTGACTTCATTTCTGTGTAACGAAGATCCAGTTAGCCCAATACGGATAGAACGACTGCCCTGGGTCCACAAATAAGGTAAGGAAAACAAGTAGTTGATTTAATGATAGGATTTAGAAACATGTTTAAGAAACATAAAAAAAACTCAAAACAGAACGGATTATTATTTTATCGTGAAAATAAATTCCAAAAACACAGAAAATCAGCTGTAAGACTTCAATTTGATAACGATGAATCTTGGCAACACAGCCTTCTGCAATTCACATTAAAATTTCACGAACAAAGTGACTTGATTCATCTTGTTCAAAACGGCTGAGCTCACTCTCGGTTTTTTGCACTGCGCAATAGCTTTGCATGCATAGGCGTCAACATCACTAATCAGTGCTGCCTTGAATCAATTCAACATCTTAAAGCAGAACAGATCCTGGCTTGGCCCCCAATTCAATATACGATGTCTGTTTAATCGCCACAGATTGCACCATCATCCTATAGTCGTCTCGCCCTCCTTATCTGCCTTCTGTACTGCAGACACATTCCCGTGTACCGTAGGTGAAGTTCACGTAATCTGGCAAGAAAAGCCCCATTGTCCATTATGCATTTCAGCAGTCGAATCTTTCCTAGGTCTATGGCATGATTTTTCCCTTGCTATCATATTTAATTTAACTTTAATCATTAACTGTGAAGTAAAATCAAATTCTAGTCTACACTGGAGTTAGCAAGGTTTTATTTCGATGATGTCAGTTAGGTGTGATTGGCTAGGAATCGCTGTTCTTTTTGTTAGGACTTTCTTGGACCACATCCGTGTTTCCCTACAAGTCGCTACCTCAGTGCTCGTTTTTCTAACGGGGATCGAACCGCAATGCATATACTACGAAAGAAAACCACAACTGTGGCCTTTCAACATTCAGTTAGGCATTTATAGGCTTAATTGTTTATTAGGGCCGAACGTAATGGGTCGATTCCAATGTATAAACCCGAAAAGGCTCATGTGCTGCTACCTGAACTCTAATGCCATTTATGTATTCTATGTAGTTTGGTTCCTTATGCGGATTCCCTGAATTCAAATCATTGACCGTTTTTTGTATACGAGCTTTCATGTTTCATATTTATCCATTTTGAGGTATTCATCTGTTCCGCTTGCATAAAAATTAGTTATTTTCTCCTCGACACTCATTTATTTGTTAATTAAAATCATATATGGCGCTCCTTTATATCGAAGCGCGCTCCTTTAGTGAAACAAATTTGCATAATAATTATTCATTATTAATTCCTGATGCTCGGCTGCTGCTTCCAACATTCTCTTGATTTTTATACTGCTTAAGTATCGCGCTTCTGTGGGGGTAATACTCCTTTATTCAAAGCAGCCCTAAATAGAGTCATTTGCGCGTTATCAGACCCTAGGTTAGGCACTGCAACATGGGGCTCGAATCATGGCACATTTGCTTCGGAGTCGGACACTCATCCACCCCGCCATCTGTACCACAGACTACACTCAATTTTCAGTTATATAAAAAAGTTATATTCTGGCCAGCTTTTCCTGCAGACAAAGCGTATTTGGCATTTCTTTCGACATAGTTCGAAATTCTGATCGAATTATTGCGCGAAATTGGCCCCATTTGAAAGAAAGTCTAACTAAATTATGAATAATTAAATTACAATACAGATTGCATCAATTGTACGGCAGATGTAGCGTGTAAGATTGAGAAGTAAGTGTGCCTCGGTTCGAGCCCTGGGCACAGAAAATTCTGGCAAGTACATGACGTGTTCCCAATAATGGTGAAACCGGTCTACTTGATGATTTGCTTTTGCTTCTTTATGCAACGTATAGTTTATATTGACAATATATATATATATATATAAATTTAAAAAATATCCATTGAGTTTCTCAGTAATAAATCGT
Organism: Eudiplozoon nipponicum; assembly: GCA_029291075.1. Taxonomy (NCBI): domain Eukaryota; kingdom Metazoa; phylum Platyhelminthes; class Monogenea; order Mazocraeidea; family Diplozoidae; genus Eudiplozoon; species Eudiplozoon nipponicum. Next base: position 71,091 of record JAQBSW010001036.1, on the reverse strand, counting down.
TAATTGTTCAATAGGAAATCAACACACACAAGCAAACATTAAATAGATGAAGATATATTTATCTGTGAATATTTTTGGTAAGATCTTGACGAAACCATTTCGCATAGGCCTACTGCACAAAAAACTTAAGTTACGTGTTGAGTATACACGTTTTTTCTTAATGAATGCATGAGAGTTTGTTGAGGTTGTATTATATATGTCACATCTGTGGATGGTTTGAGATTTTTATTGGTGATCTATTAAATGTATCTGTTAATAGTACCTGTTTTATATAAATATCTGACACTTGGTCATTCGTTTCAAGTCAGCCAGATGCCTATCTGGGTTGTGCATAACTTCTGATTCGAGGAAGTGTGCACATTTGTTTTATTGTACATACGCTTATGCTTGCGTTTTTGCATTGTCCAGGTGTGTGTTTTGTGGTAAATGTACAGCTTCTGTTTTTCGCCCAGCTCGTAGTAATTTCTTGCTTTGGGGCACGTCAGTTTCTTTAACCAGTCGTCGAACAATATTAACAAAACTATCGCCAGACGCAACGCACTGACACGTTTCGACCTTCCATGATCATCGTCAGAGTACGACGGAACACTGACTATCGAGGATCAAACCGCATTGAATATATGGAAATCAAATTTAGATGCGAAACTGCTAGAGGTGAGAGCCGCATTTCTAAATGCTCGCAAACTTGATTTAAAGAAAAGAACATCAGTTTCTTGTCCGTTCTCTTGTCAAGCTAGCTTTGTTATTGACTTTCGTGTTTGTTATGTTACATTTGGTTACCTTTGTACAGGTTGGGTCTTTTGTTTGCTGAATATGCGTGCTGCTTACTTTCGCGGCCAGTCAATTGTTATATTATTTTGATGAAACTTTTTAACATTTGACAAGGATTATCCTGTTTGACGTACTATATATATATATATATATATATATATATATATATATTAGAATATATTACTCTCCATAGGAGCAAAATTCTTATTAATTATGATAAATCTGATCGAACAAGACTTTCTTATCATCCAGACTGGGACTGAAATCTTCTACATCGACTTAACTAAAAGCGTCGTCCCACAGAAATTCAGTGGAAAAGTACTGAATGCCGAGATACTTAGCGCACTAGAACACTACGGAAGGTATTTCAAAGGCACGCAAATCTTTAAAAAGAAACATATGGATGAAAAAATAAAACTACACTCGGAAATAAACTATACGAATTGCCGCACCTGACAACGCATCAGGAGTTGTTATACTTGAATCCGATCTATATATATATAGTGTTCATGAACGAGATAATACCTGATCGATAAAATTTCAAACCAGACAACAGGCAGAAAAAGGACTCACCAAATATTTAACCATACTTAAATGTTACTATCGACGAGATGGATAAGCATGTTTCATCTTGAATGGATGATTCAGAAAACAGATCAGTAACTATAGAAAAAAAATCAAAAATCGCAACTTGTCGGAGAAAACATTGCAAGACTGTACGGCAGATCGAAAACTCATGGAACCAAGACAACCTTATTAGTTCCTTCTATATGTCCCATTATGTCAATGATCAACGCATTGCAGCAAAAACCAGCTAAATGACTCTGCAAACTACTTAAACCACTGTGAAACACCATAAGCCCGCACAACACCAAGGACTCCTTAGTTAGCAGATAAACGGAAAGAAAGAAATATCCAAGGGAACAAAATGGCATCACTTGAAGTGTCAGTCTTAGTTACCAAAAGTCCACTGGATCAACAACGACTATTTTGTGTGACCTGATTAAGAAGGAGTCTCAAGCTTTTCCTGAAGACAGCAGTGACCTGAAAGACCTCATTTTATCATTTCCAAAAAACGTGAAATTTAAATTTAAAGGGAATTATTAACGTCAGTTCAATAGGATAGCTATGGAAAGCTGTATTGAACCTCTTCCGGCAGATGTATACATGCACCATCTTGAGAAAACCAAAGTGAAAAACATAATTGACCCGTGTACACTTTACAAATAGTATATAGAAAATCTACTATTGTTCAACCCAAGCGCAATCATCATTCACGAGACAGCGGAAGACAACACTTTTCCCTGATTGGACATCTAGCTCACTAGAGAAGAAAATGATGCTTTGACTTTGGCATTACATAGAAAATCTACTTTTACAGAGCAGTTCATTAATTTCAAAAGTAGTGTGCCAAAATCTCACGAAATAAATCTAATTAACAACCTGGAAATCTGAATCATGAATATCTGGTTTGTACATAGGATCGAGAAAAGTCCAGGCTACCTGGAAAGCATTTACTCGGAGCGGTTCATAGATTTTCAAATCAAACCACATCCGATTCGCACTAGGAATACCAACAACATAGTTTTATAAATATATCATATAAGGGCAAACGTCTACGCTCATAATTTCACGGTGGTTAACTGGAATCACCGAGGCGAATTTTCCTAATGTAGTATTGAACATCACATTCAGTACACGGAGGATCATGAATTTGGATTCCAAAGATCAATTACCATTTCTCTCCAAAGTCTTCATAGTCTACACATGTTCATACAGGAGCAGTAGCACATGCACTGGACGTACGAAAAAGCAGTTGATAAACGGAATCCGTCAACAGTTATCGCAGAAATCGATTAAGAAAGGCCTGGCACCGTTTGGAAAACCAGCTGTTTTCGAGCTTATATCTCAGATGAGACATCCATTTTGACAAATTCACCAGTTCTGCACAAAGCAAGTCCTGGAAACTGTTACAAATATCTGAAGCCATTTATATTATGCAATAAGCCTTAACATTCAAATGTTCTACCAACATACTTTACTCGACTGGCCACGAATCAAACATACTAACAACAATTGACCTGCAACAAAGCGAGCCCGACCACCCTTTAGACGAGGGTCGGCAAAAATTCGATTGTATTAGCAACGAATGGAAGAAAACAATGTTGCGCAAACGGCATCACTGTCATTATTAACAGTGACGGAAATTGAACAACAATGTGAGACGTTAAAGCTGCAATCTGCAAACCCTGCGCAGTTACAAATGGAACAAAATAAAACCGAAGAAAAAGAGGCGACAGACAACAAAGCGACCAACTGGTCAGAACTCAGTTCATAAATACGAGAATAATCAGATCTCAAGTATCACTTTGTTATGGAATAAGAATGGCTCCTAAACGCAAACAGACCAGCACTTACAACCCAGCCCACAGTAAACCACCAATATTAAATATAAGGATAACCGAAAATTAGATTAGTTGTCATCCGCCTAACCGAATGAAAGCCCGGGATGTTTGTAAACGAATGATAGTAATTTGCAGTTGGGCATTCTAGAAATAAGCTGTCCTTCATCTACTTTGTTTTTGTAATATGTGCTCGTGTATGTATATATATATATATATATATATATATATATATATATATATATATATATATGACTATAATATTAGTGCATATTTTCATGAAAATATTAAATGAGTTTTCTACCTTTTTCCAGCGAGCATATTGCCGGTCAATTGTTGAAAATTGATCTAATCTAATTCATATACCATCACACACACACACACACACACACACACACGCATAAACGCATTTAAAAGAAATATTATATATATATATATATATATATATATATATATATATATATATATATATATATATATATATATAAGAAGGCAGTTGAATGTATTCTAATACAATATCAATTCGCCAAATTTCCGTTATATAAAACAGAATAAAATGTTATTAAACGAACATTGGTTGCGCGGGTGGTGATAACAATTATTATAATCAAGGTTGCGGTCTTGATATAAACACCTGACCCACTAATTACTTACATATGTCAGTATAAACTAAGAATTGTATAGTGTAGAAAAGGCAATTCATCCAGTAGACCGGTTTCTTCCTTATTGGGAACTCATTATGTACTGGCCAGAATTTGCCGCGGACAGGCCTCGAACCTGGGCACGTCTGCTTCGGAATCTGGTGCTCGAACCACTGAGCCATGTTTGTCGGGTGGAACCATTTGTCGGAAGCTATTCCAAATGGGCTCAACCTGAAGGAATGATTGACCGATGACTTAAGTTAGAATATAGCGGAAAACTGAATGTAGTGTACGAATTTCATGGTTCAGTGGACGAGTTGTCAGGTTCTGATGGAAATGCTCCCTTTTCAAGCCTCGTCCACGAAAACTTCGACGAATACTTTAGATGCGTCCAGTATAGACGAAAATGTTCTACTTGATGAATGGCATTTCATGCATTGCGCAATTTTTAGTTTCGACTGTATAATTTATTAAAAATATAATCATTTTATAGTCAAGTAGCCTTTTGAGTGGTGATCGAATTTTACGATGTTAACCAATTATTAATAATGCTAACAGTAGTTTAAACAGGCGAGATCGACTGTTCTATAAATATGACATAATATATGAAAATGAGCAGTATTCAAAATCTAATATTAGGAACATCAATAGACAGCAAATATTATTCTGTACACACAAGAATACAATGACTAAACATTATTCGTGCTAAAAACAAGACTGGCAAACCGAAAATATTTTTCTGTACAAAAACGAATTAAATGACTGGTAAACTAAAATTTGTGTTCTGTACAAATAAAAATTAAATTACCCTAAACAGCCGTTCTACACACACACACACACATATATATATATATATATATATATATATATATATATATATGCAATTATGTATATATGCATGTATCAAAAATAAACATTGTTCAAGGTAGTAAATGCAATGCATCAATTAGAACAGTTTCGACTTTATTGGATGCGTCTAAATTCTTTGTCAAAGTGGTCATGGTCGGGTCTTGAAATGAGAACCTTTCCATCATAACCTGATAACTCATCCACTGACCCACCAAAGACGCACGCTAAATTTAATTTTCAAATTTATACCAACTTAAGTCATCGGTCAATCATTCCTTCAGGCTGAGCCTATTTGGCATCTCTTTCGACAAATAGTTCGAACCCACCGAACTTTTTCTTTTGTGTAGAACAGACACGATTGAACTTGACGAGCTTATGTTGAATTATGATACATTCAAATGGCTTGATTATATATATATATATATATATATATATATATATATATGTGTGTGTGTGTGTGTGTTTGTGTAAATTAAATCCTGTCATTTGGCTTTAATATTTATACAGGCAACAGTGTGAGTTGACCTACATACATGTCAGTGCAGCTGTATTTCCTTAATTACTTTTCCTGTGCACTTGACCTGAAATGTTTATGTTTTTACCGTCCACGATCATTGTTATTCACTGATAAAGATGCGCTAATTACGCTTATCACTCGATCCCCGGTTTTGCAATTTTATACTGTATGTGATTGATTATGAGGACAGGAAGGTACGTAAATAAATCGAAAATGTTAAATTTTTTAGATACAGTGATAAGGCTATAAAAATTTAGTGTTTCAATGTTGTACCATAAATCAAATTCAGCATGAACGGAAAGAATAGTCTCATGTGCAATTTCCTTTCGTGCTTACTAGCGATTCATCAGTTGGAGCCGATATTACGCCCTTTACTCACTATCTATATATGAGTGAGGAATGTGGCAAAATTGGACGGTACAAGTTTGAAATTTATATTGTGTATATAGTGAGTAGGTATTGTCGAAGACCTTATATGAAGTTAGGTTCACTAGGGCAGGTTTACCCATTCCTTTAGGAGATTATATCGTCCTATTTTACCACATTCCTCACCCAAATATATAGTGGTTAAAGGGCGTAATACCGGCTCCTGCTGATGAGTCGCCAGTAAGCACAAAACGAATGTGCTCGAGATTATACGCTCCGTTCGTGCTGTCTTTGGTTTATCCTTCAGGTCATATTTGAACTAATCAGTTACTAGGCATGATTTGAATGATTGGTGCGCAGTGCGAGCTTCATATGTTGACTCTGCGATTTGCGTTCGCGGGTTGTCGCTTTGCACTATCCGTTTCGCAAAGATCCGATTGATCCCCATTTCCAAGTACGCATCGATTTTGTCTTCGTTTTGGCTGGATGCGGATTCGTCCCTTTCTTCCGAAGGCCGCAACATCGTTCATAATAACCACTGGAAATGGAGTACGATCTAATCTTCGTTGACTGGCTTGCGCAGTGCGATTTTAATGTGTTGACTCTCCGCAATTTGCGCTTGCAGGTTGTTGCTTTGCACTAGCAGTTTCAACGAAGATTATATTGTACCTCATTTACAGTGATAAGTATGGACGATGTTGAAGCCTCCCGAAGAAAGGGAGGAATCCGCACCCAGTCAAAACGAAGACCAGATCGATGCGTACTCGGAAATGGTGATCAATCGGAGCTTTGCGAAATGGATAGTGCAAAGCGACAACCTGCGAACGCAATTCGCGGAGAATCAACATAATCTATCACTAGGTGCGCAACACCTAATTCACAATTTGCATATGTATTAGTTCTCCACCAAAAAAAGTATCTAAATTTCTATGTTGTCTGTGATATTACTTTCTCCGAAATTTTCATTTATGATTGTTAATCAAGTAAAGTTTTCCCTTAGCTAAAATTATTTGTTTATGATAATACATTTAGATTTAATTAAACATGAAATAAAGTCTATATTTTTCTGCACATTCTGGTCTGATCCAAAACAGTACGTTTTCTTTTGTGCTTTGAGAATAACACCGCGCATTCAAATGGCGCGAATTTGTGTAGCTGGTTATAACATGCATCGGAATTGGGATTTTTAGTTCCGCAGATCTGTACTACGCAATTATTTACTGCTCAGTGGGTATCATATTTAACTTCCTGTTTTTGGTGTTGTGCTTGAAGATAATAATGTTAGTTAAACAGAAAACGAAACATCCAACTATTGCCGCGTCACGTTTTACCCCTTCCTTTACCGTCTCCGATGATTGAGGATATTTAAATGCGCTACATTTTATTCTTCCATGTCTATTTGCATGCTGGCCTCTATTTAAGAGTGTACGTATAAACAAACAATTTGTTAATTGCATTTTTTCCAGACAGACTATCCGACGAAATTGCACCAATGTGCGCAGCTTGTGAATAAAATTCTACGGATGAAACTCTTGAACAGCCGCCCCATGTCTGAGAATATAAACATTCAATCATAAAATATTCATACTAGTATACACGCGCAATTACAGACACCAACTGATCAAGTGCAACATAGGACATTTGGAAGATGGAATGAATATATATATATATATATATATATATATATATATATATATATATATATATATATATATATATATATATGCTTGTGCATGTATCTGTGTGTGTTCAGGTGTGTCTTTGGTAATCGGACTGAAAGATGTACTATAAAATAAGTAGACAAAATAAGTTTAAATTGGTGGATTGCTTGATTGGTTACTAGTTGAATAGATGTGCTGAGGAAGATTGATAGACATTAACTGTGCATGTAATCAGTTATTTACATATTTTTCAATTGGAAGGCTGCTTAATATTATTATTAATACAAACGGAAAGGAGCTGCTGGTGTGAGGCATTGATGACATTCATGATGTAAACTATAAATATAACTTCTAAGCAAAACTTCTTCGTACGCACATGGATAACATAATGTATACAATTAAAGAATCGTTGATTTCGCGGACGGTGAATAAAAAGTTGCGAGCCTGATATAAGCGCCAATCCGATTATATATACATTTGTCAGTATAAAATAAGCATCGTGTGAATTACTTTTTCTACATTAACTGATGTTCAATCTATGCTGACAAATATATATATATATAGATAGATATATATATATATATATATATATATATATATATATATATAATGGGATTAGTGTTTGTATCAATCTCGCACCTTCGATTCAAACAATTAAATTTAAATGGTCAATAATTTTAATAACTCTGACTTCCTCTAATTGCTTGCTGTGGTTGTGTAGTTATTACAATCCTATTTTACCTAAAGTTTAAGAAAATGTTATATATATATATATATATATATATATATATATATATATATATTACATCCGTCAAGGTTTCGCGCTATATATCCGATTGGATCTAGCATAGCAAAGATTCTGCAGAGATATTGCACACAACAAGGTCCACGCGAGACAAGTGATAATTGTGCCTTTCAGGCATGGATTACTCTGAAAAATGTAATGCGAGTGATATAGATCACCGTTATTATATGCCTGAAAACACGTTTGTATGCATAAATTGATGGATGAATGAATGGATGTATGGATCCATCTATGATTTTTAATGTATGTATTCATGTATTTACATATGTATATATGTTTGTATGCGTGGCGGTATTTATTTATCTACGTTTGTTCTTATGTATGCATTTATTCGTTTTGTGTATGATTCTTCGTATAAATACATATATATATGTATGTATGCATGTATGTGTTTATTTGTGTACGCATTTTTATATGTATGTATATATACACGTATGCGTATGCATATATAATATTTACGCATGAGTATACTTACATGAATTTATGCATTAATTTGTGTATGGATATATGAATGTTTGTATATATTTATGTATGTATGTATGAAAGCGTGTATGTATCTATGTAGGAATGACTGTATTTGTGGTTGAATATATACATCTAGTGACGATTGGGTGCATTTCTGAATGCATATTTACGATATGCGGTTAAATTCATTTTTAACCCTGATATGCATAAATCAACACAGGGTTTTTTAAGATTTAGTTTTATGTTCAGATTGATTAGCCGATCTAATTGAGGAACTCTGTAATTGTTTTGACTCCAAAAAGATTTCCTGCAATACAATTGATAAACTGTAACTTCATTGACTCCAATAATTTAAGTGTTCTTTTCAGTACTATTCAATACTGTTAAATTTAATTTCACGAATCAAGAATTATTTTCTTCGCCGTATTGCATAATATTATTTTTTCCAGCGCAATGTGACTACTGATACTGTTTTCTAGATAATTATGGATTGGAGCATCCTGGGTTCCTACAAATCTGAATTTACATGATGTATACATCATTATCGTTCACTGGTATTGAATACTGATTTTCTACGCTCAACATGCCTAATTATAAATCTGTTTGGCAGTACTTCGCAGCCAGATAAGTTTTCAGGCTAAAATCTAACTAATATTTTAATTTTAACTTGATTTCTGATTATTGACTTTTCACCTGAACTATTTTCACTGAGAATTGTATACTTACTAGATTTGCGCAGCTTTTATTCTATAGCCTTAAAATAGACGTACACTATCTGTTAAATGCAATAAATAATCTTTATGTTCAATCAACGTATCTGTAAATGAAAATAATATATATGGAACGAGAAAGTCAAACAGACAGACAGACTCCCAGGGAGTGATGAAGAGAGAGAGATAATGAGAATATTTTATTTCTTTTCTGTTATTGAATGATGCTTTTTGAACTTTACTAAACTGCCTTGCCTTCGTTTTATAATTTTTTAATTTGTTTTTTTCCAAAACGTATTTATTAAACATGAGACACAGACATATGCCGTATTTCACGGACACTCCAAGTTTTTTTTTATTTTACCTATAGTCAGTAAAATAGATAATAGAACAGGTTTACTGGTATATTTTAAATCGCATTTTGCCATTTCGTCTATTGTCTCATTCTAATTCTTTTAATTGAATCCTTTATGAAGCTTCATTGTCTAGTTCATGAATTAAAAATTCTGCCAAACTGTATCTATTAATTATCATTACGGAAAAATAGGAAATTTAAAGTTATGTTCATTACATATATATATCCATACACAAATTTAGGTATATGAAAATTAATTTGATAAAAAAGTGTATGTTTATTATGAACGAAGTCCGATTAATTTAGAGAATATTCAACTATACATTTCAATCGTTCATTTTAAATTCTTGGTCTTCATGTTATTAGGCGGATGAGGATTAGTCTGGTTTTCCGTTTTATATTTACTTTTGGTTACTTTTAATCAAGATCGCGATCTGGATATAAACACCTGACTCATTATTTAAATACATTTGTCAATAAAAGCTAAGTAATGCATGTTGTGGAAAAAACAATTCATCCAGTAGACCGGTTTCGTCCTTATTGGGAACTCATCACGAAACCGGCCTACTGGATGAACTATAGCATACATTGATATCCATCATGTTAGTACCATGTACTTTTTCGGTACTATAATGTTGGTATCGGTTACTGACACAATAGCCATAGTGTTAGTATCCTTTACAGACTCGGTATATATATTATATTGTGTGAGTTATCGTTTAAGTCGCATTGTTGAGACTTGATATGATGTTAGTTTCAATACTGCAGGTGTACACATTCGTCTAGGAGATTGTACCGTCCTATTATTCCACATTCTTCGACCAAATATATAGTGGTTAAAGGGCGTAATACCGGTTCCTACTGATGAGTCGCCAGTAAGCACGAAACGAATGTGCATGAGATAATACTTTCCGTTCATGTTGTCTTTGGTTTATCCTTCTGGTCACAACTGATCTAATTCGTTACTAGGTTCGCAACACCAAATACATACTTGCATATATATTAGCTCTTCGCTACAAACAGTATTTTACTGGATGAATTGCCTTTTCAACACTATACAATATTTAGTTTATACTGAAAAATGTGTGTAAATAATGGGTCAGGTGTTTATATCAAGATCGCAACCTTGATTAAAAGTTATGCTATCACCGCCCGTGCAACCAAAGCTCGTTTACTTTTGGTTGTTGGTTTATTTTAGGTTGACACGTGAGTGTGTATGAGTATGTGTATGTGAGCTTGTCTGTGTGCATGTAGAGATCATTTATTTTATTAAAAAATTATGTAACATATTGGCATTTATGGATTGAGCTTAGATCACGCTTTCGCTATAAATACTGTTGTACTTTGCGCAGAACTATCATTTATTGCTTTTTCCGCCTTCTTTCTTATGCGGTACAATTGATAGCACTCTTAGGTCGTTAAAATCTTGGACCCTACACATTTCCAGGTGCACAGTTTTTTGGCATAGTTAATGGATTTTCACTTGTCTCTTCAAACTGAAGCCGTCCATCGGCTGCTTTTCTGGCAAATACATTAAGAACCAGATTTTCAACTTTTTTGAATTTTCGGGATTTCATTTCCGGTCCCATCTACAGGGTTGACGCCATATTCACAGAAAAAACAACTTGTGGCAAATGTGGTATCCTCATTCAATACATATAATATATATATATATATATATATATATATATATATATATATATATATATATTGTATATTTCTACAGTTAGAAAGAAAACATTAACAAAAATGTGAATAATATCCATTTATTTCGAGACTTCTAAACATCACTTTACAATCTTTCATTTATATACATCCTGGGTTTTCATTTGAGTGGTAACTAGTCTAATACTATAGGACTAGTGTTTTATCTTCCTAATAAGATATATATATATATATACATAAGTGTGTGTGAGTGTGTGTGGGGGCCGAAGGTGTTTTTATGACTGTATTTACAATTATTATTTTCCTTATTAGTCTAATGGTTTAGCACTTGCGTCAGAAGTAATTTGTTTGTCTTACAATTGCAGATCGAAGGTGGCTAGTTGGAACATCAGGCTTAAATGGTCTCCAGTGAAAGTTATTTGTTATAAAAATACGAATTTGCTGCAAAACTCACGTCCTTTGGTGTAGAGATGGGCTGCTTACTTCTGAAACACATGTTGGTGGGCTCGAATCCTTTCAACGCCGTTCCTAACTACCAATGAGGCGTCGCCTAGAAGAGCGGGAAAATGGTCTAGTTGAAAAATAGCATTTGCTTTCCTATGCCTTTTAAAAAAATAATAAAACATGTACACATGTCAAGGTGTAACTGAAAGTTAACTTGTATTACTTTGTCATAGTTCTACTTCGTGATTTTAAGCCAACTTCTCATTTATGCTGTTTTTCATTATGCCAATTGAACGTGGTAGAAATAGCTCCATGTCTTTTCATATATTTTTTGTACCTTACATTCTGATTACCCACGATTTGTTGCTGCTTCTGCTTAATTGATGCATTGGTTTATTTTGCTTTAATACTTGAAATATACAACTAAAACACTATGTGGCTATGGAAATAATGCGCTTTGTACAAGAAATGCGGTCATGATTTGGTTTTCAGCATTGTTTAATTAACGTTTATTATGGCAGCTTATGCAAGATGCATAATTTTTGTATTGTTTTTCGGTGAAAGTCCCTCTTTCGGTCGGTGGGCAATTTTTCTGTTTAATGGAAGCGAGTGAATTACGAAAATCGTTTTAACTGTTGAACACCTTATCCTCAATCTGTTTAACAATTTAGCTGTTCGTGAGGATCGAATGCGCGGCGGTCGAAGTCGCCGTGGTCCTGGATCGCAATCGCAAAGTCTACAAAGCAGTAATAATAACAGCCATCAACAGTTAGCCATTTTGTCATTTTCACCACCCGATGGCAGTCATTCCGCTTCATCTTCGCTAGCTACTGGAAACTCAACCTATCAGAACAGCCTGGTCAACCAGAACGCACAGAACAATTCTTATGCACAGGTGAATCAACATTATCATAACGAGCACGCCCACACTGCGAATGATATAAATTCCAACGGCTGTTCATCAGCTAATCAGACATCTGGAATTCAGGCAACTACCATAGCTGCCGTGAACGCAATTTGCTCATTGTCTTCCCTTCCGTCAAGTTCTCCGCCGTCTTCTTCTCTATTGCCATTGTCGTCTAATTCGTCTTTGCTGAATGCTGCTACCGGGACTCTGGCCACTTATCTGCAGACGTCACCTGTCGGTATTGCTGTTTTAGACGGTCTGAAGTCGGCAAGTTCGAATAGTCTGGGCGTCTCTGACAGTGTGGCTTCTATGTGTTCTACAACTTCTCCTGTTTCTCTAGCTGCCGCCATCGATACATTCGCTTCTAACGAAAATAGAAGTACAAAAAGTTTTATGGGTAGAAATTCCGTTATTGGGCGTGTAGATAACGAATTGAAGTTGTGGACCGGTACCACATCTGGTGGGTATTCCGTTGACGCGTTGAATCGGAACCCATCTCTAAATGTATTGGCGGGTCTTTTTCCAAATGAAACTCAACACAGTACAGTTAAGCAGGAGCAGAATGGAGATGTTGGTCAACACTTACGACCAAACGCCTTAAATATCCATTTTCGCGGTGATGGTAGCTGTATTGGAAATAATGGCTTTAACGGAGAAGACAATTTGTTGAGGCCACACTCTGGTTAGTTAAATAGATACTTTCGCTATGTTGTACGACTGGTTAAATAAAATGGGATTGGTGTATATTTCAGGCTCGCCAATAACTGTTATCAATACCCTGCGCAATAAATTATTGTTTAATTTTATAGCTTATATACATGTCGCAAAAGCTGCAGAAAGCCAATGTTCGAAACTGCATAGAAATTGTGAAGCCAATACATCTAGTAATGTAGAATATCTGCGAGACTAGTACATTTCAGAGACAATATCTCATTTTTCTTTCCATATGTGTGCATTATAGTTTTATCCTCGCTTGTCAGTTTCACGTCATACTCTATTGATGATCATCGAAGTTCGAAACGCGTCAGTTACGTAAACTTTTTGTGATTGCCCAAATTTGTATTGGAATAGGAACAGTCAGTTCATAAACTTTAAATAAATTTCTGAATAAATCCACTGGAATAAAGAGGTTTACTAAATTGCTATTTTCTAATATAAATCATTTTTTGCATAACGTACGTTGTATTATCTTTACCACTTGAATGGTGCTTCAAAGGTCATGAGAAATATATTTTATAGGATTTCACATTCTTTTCAAAGCAGCAAACGCATTGCTTCCTACTATGTGAAAGAGGATGATCTTAGTTCAGTCAAGCATACTGAATAACTGTATATTTAGGAGAACCTAGAGCTGGAAAGGCTTCAATTATTATTTACCAAATGATTATCAATATCCTTGCATAAATGATCTATATGTCTGCTTGGTTGAAGCAATATATACATATATATATATATATATATATATATATATATATATATATATATATATATATATATATTGTTATTTATTATATATTACATTTAATTTTTTTAACTAGTTTATTTAATGATCTTTTTCTCATGGTTATATGACAGTGAAGCGTAAATAACTAACAGATTTGTATTGCTTTAAGAGAAACATGTTACGCGACAGAAAAAGATGACTTACATGACCCTTGTCGTGCCCTACAAGGTGTTTGCATTCCCTGCTTTTATTTTGACTTCGTATATTACGGCTTTCTAATTCGGAAGCCTGTTTCAACAGAAAGATAATTACACAAACAATTTGACTTAATGTTTCTTGAAGCAAGTCACTTGTTTCGTGAGATGCAACTGATGAAGGCCTACAGTAAGATGGGCCAAAATATTTTGATAAAAGAAAATTACTGGAACAATGAAAGCCGCGTTAGTCAAAACGCAGATCAGGTAATTTCAATTCGACTTAATAATTGTTGATTGGTCTATTATTTAAATCAAGGTTGCAATTTTGATATGAACACATGTCGCATTATGTAAACACATTTGTCATATAAACCGAGCATTGTGTAATGTAGAGAAAGAAGTTCATCCATTAGATTGGTCTTGTTCTTATAAGGAAATGATCGCGTACTGTCTAGAATTTTTCGCAGACAGGGATGATGATGATGATAATAACGATTATGATTGCGATGATTATGATGAAGAAGATGATTGCAATGATAATAATGAATATTATTATGATTGTGATGATGATGATGGTGAGGATAAGGCTTTTGCTGCTGCTGATGATGTTGATGATAATGGTAGTGTTGGCGTTTTTGATAATGATGACGCTGCTGCTGTTGCGGATGATTATGATGATGATGATGATGATTATGAGAATGGTGATGATGATGCATCTATGTATTTATGTACGTATATATGCATACATTCTTACATGTATACATGTGTACATTATTCGTGGTCTAATTATAGTCATTGATACCACTTATTAAAAAAATGATTTTTCCGTTGACCATTGTGGCGATTAGTGGTAATCCAAATGTATTCGGATTATTGTTCCACATTGAAAGAATTTTTTGGCCGAGTTAGTAGATATTCTATTGAGCTTGCTAAATTATCAGTTAATTATTCTCTTTGCTCAATAAACCTACTATCTTATCGTTTACTGTTGAATTTTTGCGCTGTCAAGTTTATTCGTCATATATTTTAAGAATAAGTTGCAACGTGTGCTTTTTTAAATTTCAGCGTTTGCATTGCCAAAAAGTTCTACCTGCAAAGATGGAAGAATAGCTATTCCGGAAAATAAAGCAAATGATACAAATTCTCTTCCTCCTCGGTCACCTCAAAATCGAACGTCTGACATGTAAGTTTGTTTCTTTCGTTTTTAACTCTCTTTTTATTAGATTTTTATTAGAAGATTCGATATTCAGTTAGTTTAACCATTGCTATGCATTTTTAATTTTAATTGAGAAATAAATCCTGCGTGGAAGTTTACATTTATTATGGAGAAGTTATGCACATCACAGTTGAAAAGAGGACAAAATCTTTTCGGCAGAACTCAACTCGATTTTAATATCTCTTTGAGAGCAACGGGGATAAAGTTGGACTAAACACATTTAATAAAACACCAAAGAGGAAGTGGGAAATTCGCTTGCTGAGTTATGCGTGTACACACACGCACACAAAAAATTACCAGTTGATATTCAAAATATAGACGAACTTCAATGTTGATGTACATTGCGCAGTGCCGACCTTCTTGTTTGTATTCCCGTTGCCGTTTTCTTGTGTGTGACCATTTCTAGCACTCATAGGCCGGTAAAATCTTTAATCCTTTACATTTCCAGGTGCACCGATTTTTGGCCTTGATTGATGGGTTCTCAATTGTCTATTCTTTCCGAGGCCCTCCATCAGCTGCTTGTCTGAAAATGACGTTAAAACAAAATTTTCTAAAATATTTACGATTTTTCTGGACTTCATTTCCAGACCCATCTTCAGGTTTGAGGCCATACTCAGAAAAAACAACTTCTGGCAACCTATTTTGCCTATTCACCTGAGGTTGAAGAATGTTACATCCTACCTCGTCAGCTATGCTTATTTCGTTTTCATTTTTAGCTTTGAAGAACGCATGGAAATCCGCTTGATTTTAAGTGTGCTCCTTATGAACAGTTTGTAGGTATTGCAGAAATGCTCTATCATATAATTCAAATCAAGTTTGCGAGCTTGAAGTAAACACCAACCCCATTGTATTTAATCAGTCGTCGAACGACAGCAAAGCTACCGTATGGCACACATACTGACGCGTTTCGACTTTTCATGATTACCATCAGAGCACGACGACTGGTTAAAAACAATGGGATTGATGGTTACTTTAACCTCGAAGACTTAATTTAAAGAATTGTTACCATCACCTACGCAATTAAAAATTGTTTTTAGTTTTTCGTCACTGCAAAGAAATTGTGCAGCCGACATTTCCAGTCAAGTACAATGTATGCGATACTACCAGAGGTGAGAGCCGCATATCTGATTTTGCTGTCCATATATGTGCATTACTGTTTGATCCTCGCTAGTCAGTTTGCCGTCGTGCTCTGACGATGATCATGGGAGGTCGCAACGCGTAATTACGTTGCGACTGGCGGTAGTTTGGCTATGTTGTTCGACGACTGGTTAAATACAATTGGGTTGGTGTTTACTTCAAGCTCGCAAATTTGATTTAAAGCATTGTTAACCCTAACACCCGCGCAATCAATGCTTGTTCTACTGCTCTACCATATGTAAGATGTGCGTGGTTTAAATGTTCTTGTGTTCGCTTCCTTAGTAATCGGCTGGTCCGGCGTACATAGCGCACTGAACAACTATTGCAGTTACATGAATAAAATATGGTTGACAGCTCGATTGCAGGGTGTTTATCCTTTACTTTCAATTTTAGCAGGTTCTTTGTAATATTAAAAAAAGTCAATTTTGTATTATTTATCTAAAAAGTCGCTGCTTTGTATGTCTTTGAATTAATATTTCTGATGGCACGTCGTCCCCCTTCAAAAAGGTATTCTGACATATGTTGTCTTTTGGCTTGGTACGATGTCACTGCTTTTCCTTCGTTATTTGTGTCTCGTGATTGTTTCAGAATTTTTTTCTTTTACCGATTTTGTAATAAAGTTGTCATGAGCACCGCCTGTTCTTGACATTGCAGTTCTTCAGAACAGATTGTTTTTGTTCTGTCGTATAATTTGCTTGGCAAATTTCTATTTTGTGAAATCGGTACAATGTTGCGGTAATGGATGTACTGTCCACTCTGTGCTTGCTTCCGATATATTTTTTGCCTTTTTAGACCGCCATTTCGTGTCTCAATGGCAATACGTTAAGGAAGGATAGTGCGCTAGACAGAGAGTTCTCGCGCTCGCTAGTAAACGGAATGTAATGGTCCACTTTGTTAAAATATATAAGCATGCCATGTTTCGACATCTTGATTTATGATTATGCAGGTGACGTCAACATACCTCATATATGTGTGGTAATGCTTTTTAATAAGTTTTTCTAGTTTTTCTGTTTCCAGGTAAAACATGTTGGTATCAGCTAGTAGACTGCCCATCGACACTCCAACGACTTTTGTGAAATTTTGACCATTGAATGTGAATTTAATATATTTATGGCACATATTGATGAGACATTTTAGATTAATTGTAGGTATGGGAAATGATGGGTAGTTACCATCGATGAACGTACAAAGGAAGACGATGGTTTTATCAACAGGGATGTTAGTAAATATATATTTTATATCAAAATAAGTATTGTGGTATTCTTAGCATTCTACGAATTAAGTTTATTGCTTAACTTGGCAACTTTTAGTGTTTGTAGAATTGCTTTTAGTTTTCCCGCCAGTTTGTGCTGTGGAGTATTGATCATTGACATGATGGGTCTTAATGGCGGTAAGTTGGTGCTTCCAACTTATTTGAGTACCTTCGGCATGCCGAACATTCTGGCCGCGTGTGTGCCCACTGATTTGCTTGTTTAAGTTAACGTATGATGTTAGCGATTTGATTAGAATTCGCATCACCGGTTCTTTGTTAGGTTTCTACAAACGTATCTCCATTTCTCACTCACTTTCCATTTCAGTTTTTTAAAGTTTATTTCAAATAATTATTTTGCGCAAAGGAGTATTATTTGATTTGCAATTCAAAAATATATTAATACGCGAATTTCTATACAAATGAGGGCTAAATCATAAAAATATTTCCAATACATGACAAAACTACATTTTTTCACTACCCGTGGCTAGTTATAGAAAATGACTAAAAGCTCACGAATCAAAATGGTACATATAAATTAAACAATAATTGATTGCGCGGATGGTGATAACAATCTTTAAATCAAGTTTGCGAGCTAGAAGTAAACACCAATCCCATTGTATTTAACCAGTCGTCGAACAACATAACAAAACTACCGCCAGACGACTGGTTAAATACAATGGGATTGGTGTTTACTTCTAGCTCGCAAACTTGATTTAAAGATTGTTATCACCACCCGCGCAATCAATTATTGTTTAATTTATATGTACCATTTTGATTCGTGAGCTTTTAGTCATTTTCTATAACTAGCCACGGGTAGTGAAAAAATGTAGTTTTGTCATGTATTGGAAATATTTTTATGATTTAGCCCTCATTTGTATAGAAATTCGCGTATTAATATATTTTTGAATTGCAAATCAAATAATACTCCTTTGCGCAAAATAATTATTTGAAATAAACTTTAAAAAACTGAAATGGAAAGTGAGTGAGAAATGGAGATACGTCCAGTCATTTACAGGCATCAACTCCAATTCAGGATCAACGCTCTGTTTTTATCGATTGGGCGATGGTTTGCCTATTACCAGCGCTTCATCAACTGCTAACTCATTCTTGTTGCTGCATTTGGTAATTGTCATAAAAGCAATGTCTGTTGAACGTACGTGCGAAGGTACAACAAAATTTTGCGCACAATTTGACATGGGCGTTCAAATTCAGATGCATTTTAAATCTTGTTAACTATCTGGTGCGTGGACCATTTCGTCCTTGAATACCTTTTTCGTGTATCTTTTCATGTCAGACTTTAAATGGATTTTAACTGATGCTTTTATTTATGTCCCATTTGGAGCAACTATTACATTACTCGTAAGACAACGTCCTATTAAAATGCCTTACTGGTAAGTCTTCTTTTTTATGTTCATGCACTCGCCTGTTTCAATTGAACATCTTTTTTATTCAATAAATTGCTTAGGATACTCATTTGACTTTAAACCTTCTTTTTCTTAGTCTCATCCTTCAAATCCAGTAGATGTGTTTTGTTTGTCTGAATATATATATATATATATATATATATATATATATAAATGTGTTCATTAGTAGATTCATGAGACGGGTATAACAATGAGTTACTTTTGGTATCTGAGAATTGTTTATGACTTCCCTTATGCAAATTCACACATTTAAACTATCTCTCTCTCTCACACACACACACACATATATATATATATATATATATATATAGTATATATATATATATATATATATATATATATATATATATATATATATATATATATAAGTATGTGTTTTTGTGCACTTTGTATTTGCTTGTATTAATTTTTTGCCTCCAGACATGAGAAACAAGCATACCTCTTAGTTTCATATGAAATAATTATTATCCTTCACAGGTCATTTTCACTGTACAGAAGCGTGTTTGCTTATCGATTAAACATGTATACATTCCTACACAAAACGCGTACACGCGTATCTAGAAAAATACAAACGTGAAAAATATTGTAATTACATAAATTCAAGGAAAAACATATATACGTGTATACATACATACATACATACATACATACATACATACATAAATACATACATACATACATACGAAAATTCCCACATGCATACTCATGCATAAATACATATACATTTACCCAAAAAAATACGTACAATCATATTCAAAAATGAATATATATATATATATATATATGTATATATAGAGAGCAGAGAGTATATATATATATATATATATATATATATATATGTATAAATACATACACACAAACATACATGCATACATACATTCATGCATGCATACATGTATAACTGCATACACATGTACATACAAACATAAAGATATGAATGCATACATACATACATACGTTCATGCATGCATACATACATATGCACACATGAAATTGGAAAATTAATTTTCACTGATTAACTTATCTCAATCCAAACCAAAATCTAGACTGTTTCCAATGCCTGTACTCTGGGATAATTTCGCCTGAACAATTTTTTCTATAATTAGGACTATGTACATTAGCGCGTTTGGCTTGTGCTTTTATTCTTTAGAGAATTATTGTTTGTGCTATTTTTGAATAAGATGTTTTTATCAGAATAGTGTAGAACATTTGACTGAAAGGGGGCAATTTAGTTAGAATAACTTCTCTAGAGGTGTGTCCTAAACTGTTTTTGAGATGGCCATGGTGATTTCGATTTAAAAAAAGTAAAACATTTCCAAATTGATGGTTGCCAATTTCAGTACGCTATCATGTTGAATTAAATTGATGAATTAATTTATTGATTATCCATTACATTGAGTAGAAATCCGAATTGATTGCACGCTTCATGTTATGCAAGCTGCATTTTCAACCTGGAGGCTCGATTGAAAAGGCGATCTATATTTTTTACTTTAGTACTGCATTGCAACAGCATCTTATTTTTGCTCAATAGAGCGTTTGGACATTTAAAAAAATATCTTACTTGCTTTATTCAGTAATGTGTCTGTGTTGGCCAATAGTTGCAAGAAGAATTGTACGAAGCTTTATTGGCCTGAAGGCAAAGAAATGGCGAGCCTGGCGCCCGTTAAGTTTGAGCTGGTGGTGCTATTCAGGATACGCCTTAATGCAACCATTGAAAGACATTTATATTCCAAATTATTTAATACTTCACGCAGCACGCTTTTAGTATTGGATGAGAGGTTTCGGCTTAAGAGTCATAATGCTTAAAGATGTACAAAAGATTTCAGTTTCTGCAGGAGAAATTGTCATCGCCTTAAATTATGTGTTGTGTAGTGATTCGGGCTTTAGCCTCCCTGGCTGGTTCCGTTGTTCTCAGCTTTTAATGGATATACTGATGGATTGCAATTTTTTCTATTAAAATGCTTAAAAATATAATACTCTTAGAAAGACACACTTACCTCGCTCGTGTTAATTCAGTTAGTTTCGCTTACGACCATTAACTTTGGCCGTGCTTACTCGCACGAGCTCCGGGAACAGCAGAATTCAATCCAATAAACACAGACGTAATTCTTCGCTGCGTTTACTTTTCATTGAGTGGTCCGATGAAGCTGCCTGATTTATCGTGTCAAGTAGCCAAGAGACACTTGTGGAACAAAATTCATTAAATATGCCTATTTGACTGTAAAGGACCTGACAAGTCCTGTCATCCAACTTAATGAGAAATATTTAATGTGGCTTCTCTTCTATATTGAAGATTTGTGACTTGAATGTTTGAAACTGTGCTGTGTATTAAATGAGTTAAACTTATTCTGCATATGCCTTTATTAGTTTATTGGGATAAGTCACAATAATTCGCGCCATTGTCGCATTCTAAATCAAGAAGTACATCTTTTCTTTAAATCAAGTTTGCCAGCTTTAAGTAAACACCAATCCCATTGTATTTAACCAGTCGTCGAACAACAGACTGGTTAAATACAATGAGATTGGTGTTTACTTAAAGCTCGCTAACTTGATTTAAAGAATTGTTACCGCCACCCGCGCAATCAATTATTGTTAAAAAGTATATCTTTTGTTTGGTGCTTTTTTACAATGCACCTACAAGACAATATCGTGAAGTTACAGTTCATTTGTTCATCCGGTTCGATTCAGTGCGAAATTTATTTTATGCATAATCTTCAGTTGAGTGAAATGGCTCTCTTCCGAGCTTTCATGTCTACACGTATTTTTCTACTATTCCGGCATCTTTTACCTAAACTTCTTTTTTCGAAGTTGGCCAAAAGAAGTGTTTGGAATTTTTAGTTTGACACTTCTTAATATGTCTCGATTGCCCATGCAAGCCATGTTTTGCCTGTAATTTTGATGCCCTCAATTTGGTAGAACAACGTTTTATTCAACAAGGCATTATTTTTGTGAATGCTAATCTACTGGTTAGTTGCTACCATTCATGATTTGCTGCTCCATTATCTTAGATGTCATTTTTGACAATATCCGTTTTGCTGGTTATGAATTTTAAAATTCGAATTAAAGCGTAATCTGGAATTTAGATGTGCTTGTTTCAACAAAACATCGATCTTTTAGTTAGGTGAGTTTTCAATACATTCATGTTCCCCTCCCATGATTACAGTATGGTAGTTTTGTTAAATATGGAATGTTTTCTTTTGAAATATTCCGTGTATACTATCAAATTTCGCTTCCTTCGTATATCCTGATGACACGTGTTGAGAATATGTTCCACTTCTGTATTATTGAAGTTATTATATTAATTTGTTATGCAATTAAACAATCATTGATTGCAAGGTTGGTGACAGCAATTCTTTAACTACGTATAATATGTGCAGCCGACATTTATAGTCAAGTACATATGTAAGACCACTAGAGATCAGAGCCGCGTATCTGAATTTCCTTAAGTTTTATGTCCACATAAGTTTGATCCTCGTTTGTCAGTCTGCCATTTTACCCTGATGATGATTGTGAAAGTTTGAAACGCGTCAGTACGTGTGACTGACGGTAGTTTTGCTATGTTGTGCGACTGGTTAAATACAATGAGATTGGTGTTTATATCAAGCTGACAAACTTGATTTAAATAGTATACTACTATTCAAGTCGCACTTATCGCCTATCCTTTCACCGAAAACGAAACCGCATTCGGCTGACAAATCTTGCATACGTGGTATTAGGCACCGAATAAAAATTATAATATTTTTTTCGGAACATGGTGACTCCCCTGTCTCTTTCATTCACATTAGCTTGTGTTGGACTCCGTTATTTGCTCTCGCAAGTTTTCAAATTGTTTCTGCTGAAAGTTGTCGGGTGTTTTAAATTGAAATGAACTAAAATGAAATCTTCAATTTTTCATACATCTCATATTGAAGTTTTTTCGAAATATTTCTAAACTTGTATTTTATATTATTTATACTTTCTTCCTATTCGCAAATATACCATAAAAGATACTTATTGCGTTAATTGATTCATGATCTCCAAATTCTTACTAATTATGCTTTAAAATGTTCGATTGATTAACTAAGATTTGTAGCGCAAACGAAAGCTGTCCCATTTGTTAATCCTCTATCCAGTGGTGTGACAATCCTGATTCGGTTGGTTTACATCTATAGGAGTCAATTTTAAATATTATGAGATAGGAGCTATAGCGTGTTAATGGATATATATGGGTTAATGTGTGTATGTGGGTGTGTAAATTGTATTTTTTAGTAATTCTTTGAAGTATTCGCCATGGCCTGGTACGTCTTATGCCCGATACAGTCACTTGTATTGATTTGTTGACTAAGCATGTACTCTTGCTAATTTGACACATTATCTATAGTTCATTCTTCTGACGCAACTGTGCGTTTGGTTTACTTGTGGTCGTTTAATTTTTCATTTAGCTCGCTGCTGAAAATTTACTCTAACCACGTTGTGTGCATCTTGCATAAGACTGAATTGTTTGTAACGTCTAATAAATTGCTATAGCTTGATCGTTGGGCGTCCTCCGGTAAGGATAGCGGTTCTTTTGTATTATTAGTTATTTATATGCCAGTTGTCTGTCTACTTTTAACTTTTGAAGCTTTGTATTCTCTTTGATGACGGGCGAGGGCTTGTGGATATTTAACCGCACTATTAATTATAAATTATTTTTAACTAATTCCTTTTCGTTCGAAGCAAGTGCGGATGCTACTGCTGATATTGATGTCCATATATGTCGTGGTCCGGGGGTTTTTCTTGATCACGACTATGTTGTGGTGATTCGTTCAATACCACCACCATTTTATTTCTTTTAATCTTGGGCCAGTTAAATTGGATATCACTTGAGTGAAATTTTTTTACATTGAGAGCCGGCTCGTTGTTAAGTAGCAAGTGCTTCGCATTTAGTGATCTATCAGAAATTAATAAAACGAGCTCCTCTAGATGAGTTCCACGAATAAGGTCTGAAATGAGAGGTAGTCATTGCTGTCGAAAATATACACGGAGTTTTAGAGGAAATTATCTGTTAACAAACGCCACAGAAGGATTTAAATTACTTCAAATGAATAGGTTAATATGATCAGCGACACCTGAAAAAGGGTCAGGTTTCGGAACTTTACAAAGAGCTGAACACATCGCAGTATTAATGGTTATAACCTCTGATCAATCGAAGTTCAAAAAGGACGTGAGCATAAAGACGCGTGGTCTAGTGTAGAAACGGAAATGTACACGGTCCTTGCCGGGACAAGAAGCCAAGTCAGGAAGGCATTGAGAAAACCAAAAATTTCACAAGTTAAAAGCAGACAGACAACTAGCATAGAAATAACTAATAATAAAAAACGACTATTATCCTTATCGGCGGACTTCCATAGATAAAATAATAGAAATTTATTATCATTAAAAGTCAATTTTAACAGACGCTGCACACAATGTTACTTTATTTAAGCTGCACACAAGGTTAGAAATTAATTGCAGTAGCGAGCGAGAAGAAAAACAGACAATCACAACTAAAAAAACTAATAACATATGAGAGATGAGCTACATGTATGGTGTCAAATTAGTAGGAATATATGCATAGCCAAAATAGCAATACAATGAATGCATACGACATAATATGTAACAGGTCAAAACGAATAATACAATGAACTACCACAGTAATTATTATAATCAAGGTTGCGGTCTTGATATAAACACCTGACCCATTAATTGCTTACATATGTCAGTATAGACTAAGAATTGTATAGTGTAGAAAAGGCAATTCATCCAGTAGACCGGTTTCGTCCTTATTAGGAACTCATCAAGTACTGGCCAGAATTTGCCGCGGACAGGATACGAACCTGGGCACGTCTGCTTCGGAATCTGGTGCTCTAACCACTGAGCTATCCTGCCGCACACTACACTACACACAATTTCAGTTATATACTAACTAATGTAACTTGGTTAGTCAATTTTTCCTTTAGGTGGAGCTCATATAGCATCCATTTAGACCCAAAGTTCCAACTAACCATGCCCAATCTGTCATTACTGAACAGACACCACATTACATGGGGAAATGGTATTGAAATCAACATTTATATAATTAAACGAACATTGGTTGCGCGGGTGGTGATAACAATTATTATAATCAAGGTTGCGGTCTTGATATAAACACCTGACCCATTAATTACTTACATATGTCAGTATAAA
Source organism: Eudiplozoon nipponicum (assembly GCA_029291075.1). Classification (NCBI taxonomy): domain Eukaryota; kingdom Metazoa; phylum Platyhelminthes; class Monogenea; order Mazocraeidea; family Diplozoidae; genus Eudiplozoon; species Eudiplozoon nipponicum. Next base: position 45,680 of record JAQBSW010001036.1, on the reverse strand, counting down.
CTAAGAATTGTATAGTGTAGAAAACAATTCATCCAGTAGACCGGTTTCGTCCTTATTGGGAACTCATCATGTACTGGCCAGAATTTGCCCATGTTCGAGCCCTGTATGCGGTAAATTCTGGCTAAAACGTGATGAATTCCCAATAAGGATGAAACCGGTCTACTGGATGAATTGCTTTTTCTACACTAAACAGATTTCAGTTTATACCGACAAATGTATGTGCTTAATGGGTCAGGTTTTTATATCCAGATCGAAACCAAGATTTTTACACTATTCAACAGTAATTTCTTATTTTGTAAACTGTGCTGATGAGTAAATAATGAAAATCACGGGATTCTACGGAACAATGCTAAAGTAGACGCCTGTAGCACATAAATTAGTTTCTTTTTAATTTCGACATTTGGATTATAAAATTTATATATAGGCAAAATATGTACACTTGAATTTCATATTCTTGAAGAGAAACTTGAAAGAGATGGTTCCTGTTTCAGATTAAATTTCTTTCCTCTTTGTACATTTGGTGTGAATTTTGCATTTTATTAAAACTCACATTCTAAAATAGTTTATATACATATATATATATATATATATATATATATATACTTTTTGTGTGTATGTGTGTGTGAATAGGTATGCTCTCGTGCACATTTTTGAACTTAATGACTTGTGCCATAGAACCGTGGGAAGTGTTCGAAATTGGTCTTCAATTTAATCAATTTTTACGTATGGTAAATACCTAGCATTGGAACTAGCTTTAAAAAGTCACGTTTAGACGACGTTTGTAGTTATTTTTCTTTTCAATGTGACACAAACGAATTCGAACCCGATGATTCCGTACCGGCTCTTAATGAAAAGAAATCAGCCAACAGAAATTGCATGAGCTTAAGTGCTTTATTTATTTTGAAATCAGTATTTGTGCGATTTCTAGACACGCAATAATCATAAGTAATATTGAATTTGGTCATTTATATAATTGAACGAACTTTGGTTGCTAGGCGGTGATAAAAATTATTTAAATGAAAGTTGCGATCATTATATGAACGAAAGTCCAATTATATATACAGTTCTCCCTATAAACTAAGCATCTTATAGTGGAGAAAAGGCAATTCATCCAGTAGACCGGTTTCATCCTTATTGGGAACTATCTGTGTAATGTCCAGAATTTGCCGTTGACAAGGCTAGAACCTGGGTAGGTCTGCTTCGCAATGTGTTGCTCTAACCACTGTTGGCCACCCTGCGGCACGTTACACACAAATTTCAATTGTATACTACCTAATGTTTCTTTGTTAGCTTGTTCCATTAGGTGGATCCTATATAGCATTCCTTTAGTCCTAAACTTCCAACTAACCACCCCTAATGTTTCATTATCAAACCGAACCCGCGCTACCTGGGAATTTGGTATTTAATTTAACATTGACATAATTAAACGAGCATTATTTGCGTGGGCGGTGATATTACTGTTTTAATCAAGGTTGCGAGCTTGATATAAACAGCAATCCAATTATCTACATAATTTTTTTCCGAATAAACCAAGTATTACCTTTTCTACATTATACAATGCTCAATATTTACTGAAAAAGGTATGTATATAATAGGACTGTGGTTTATATCAAACTCGCAGCCGTGATTTTAATGATTAAAAATTAGTCACTTCATGTAGAAAAAATAAATACGCAACGCATTCTTAAAAGACGTATTCTAATCCAGATGGACCTTACTGCAGTTTACAAAAAGACGAAAAATAATTTAAATTAAAAATTAATTAAACAAAACAACTACTTGCATGAACTAACCATAAACAATTTACTTATGAGTGTGCTTTTTTTGTGTTTTAGTTTTATATGCCTCATTATCTATGATTTCAGCTGGACAGAAATCTTTCCAGCAGCTGTTTAGAATATCATGTATTGTTTTTATTCCAGCCGGTTTCCCGTGTAAGCGATGAAAAAATGAGAAATATTTGACTTTTATGGCAAAATTTGTTTATTAATTCATCGGTAGGATCCGAAATTACGCCACAAACCAACTTTATATTTTGTTAAGAAATGTATGCCAGCTTGACGGTAAAATCTTTGTCTGAAACAGTAGTAGAATCGCCTAAATATAAGGTCTAGCAATACGAATTCAAACCAATCAACCATATAAGACATCTACCTACCCCGTAAAGCGTACCAACACGACCATTTTTGAGGTAGGATAATTTGTCCAAAGATTTAAATCAGCGATTCTGAGCCCCCACTACCGTAATTAATGCTTTTCGGCTAGTGATGTGTTACCATTAGGCACGAAGCACAGGTGTGCACGAGATTGCTTTCAGAAAAAGGATTGGATCTGATGGCTGTGTTGTGCGGACTGTCGTCTGATATGGTTCTAATATTGAGGCCGACCTATTTGAAGCCAGATTCGCCGGTTTAACGACTGTGTGTGTGTGTACAGGTATGGCTGAGAAGTGTTTGTAAATCTGCTATTCTGATCAGTGATGATGGTGGCTAGTGCACTTTATTAATGGCCCGCTGGGTTTGCGCTCGGAGGACGCTGCGGCTTGGTGTCATCGTGCAGCGCTAAACGACCAACTCAGAACTGGCACGGACTCGGGGAATTTTACTGTCTAATTAAAAAAAACGCATTGCGATATGTATAGGCAGTTTCGGCTTCCACTTCTATTTCTATTTGAGCTAACGTGTTACTAGGTGCGCCATACATTAAATGTAAACGCTTTTGTAATGAAGTTACGCCTTAATATATCAATACATTTTGATTTTACATGACTAGTACAAGAAATTCGCTGAAAAATGGCCGAAAAATTACATTCCTAACCTAGTAGCGAATACTGAATTTAAAAGCATACACAATAAAAAAGACAAAAGGCGCGCGCGCAAACACACACATATACACACACACACACACATTTAACCTAGATACGATTTTTCATACACGTGTTCATTTATTCATTTAGTTGCTGCAAATGTCACAAGTAAAAGCGTTGACTCTTCTTTATTATTTTGTGCGTAAATTTCGTTTAGAGAATGACTCTTTAAATGGTGTTTGGATTTTAAGACATTAAATTGATGAATTCAACATTATTCATGCTTAAATGAACATTTGTTGCGCGGGCGTTGATAACAATTATTAATATGAAGGTTGCAATCTTGACATAAGCACCTGATACATTAATTGTAAACCAAGAATTGCGTAGTGTAGAAAAATCAATTCATCAAGTAGACCGGTTTCGTCCTTGTTGGGAACTCATCATGTACTGGCCAGAATTTTCTGCGGACAGGGCTCGAATCTGGGCACGTCTGCTTCAGAATGTGGTGCTCTAACCACTGAGTACATGATGAGTTCCCAATAAGGACGAAACCGGTCTACTGGATGAATTGCCTTTTCTACACTATACCATTCTTAGTTTACACTGTCAAAATGTAAATAATTAATGGATCAGGGTGTATATCAAATTCGCAAACTTGATTATAATAATTGTTATCACCGTCCGCCCAACAAATGTTCGTTTAAGTATATAAATGTTCATTTTAATACCACTTCTCCATGTATTGTGGTTTCTGGTTAGTAATGACAGATTTTGGATGATTAGTTGGAACTTTGGGTCTAAATGGATGCCAATGAGCTCCACCTAAAGGAAAAATAGACTAACGAAGTTACTTTAGTTAGTATATGGCTGAAAATTGTTTGTAGTGTGCGGCAGGGTGGCTCAGTGGTTAGAGCACCAGATTCCGAAGCAGACGTGCCTAGGTTCGAGCTCTGTCCGCGGCAAATTCTGGCCAGTACATGATGAGTTCCCAATAAGGACGAAACCGCTGTACTGGATGAATTTCCTTTTCTAGACTATACAATTCTTAGTTTATACTGACATATGTAAGTGATTGGTTGATCAGATGCATATATCAAGATCGTAACCTTGATATTAATATATAATTAAACGAACATTGGTTGCGCGGGTGGTGATAACAATTATTATAATCAAGGTTGCGGTCTTGATATATAAACACCTGTAAGTAATTAATGGGTCAGGTGTTTATATCAAGACCGCAACCTTGATATTAATAATTATTTATGCTTATTTTTGCGTCAGGAAATCGCAAAAACCTGTTGTCAAGAGAAAATCAATCATCTGGACTCAGGTGGTAGTAGTACAGTTAGATAGAGCTGATTGGCGGCCAAGTCAATGTCTAGTTGCTTAGTTGCCTAGCTTACTGAATGAATGAATAATCATTATCCTAGAATTTTAATCGGTTTTATTAATTACGCCCAGTGCTAAATTATTTATCCTATTCTACTTTCAATTATATGTTGATAATTTGTGTGATTATTGATTAGATGGCTCAGAAACTAACTGGCAATATTTTAGCTTTATTTGAACCCCCATGCTATCAGAATTATGTACTCTGTAATTAGGTTTTTTATTTCAACTTTTTTGTGTGCGTTTATTTAAATTATCCCTCGATTATCAGTTTACCTGAGCCCGCGTAATGGAGGAGAAAAAGAAAGTCATGTTAATACTATTTGTTATGAGTTTGTATGGTAACTTTCGGCTGATACACCAGATTTATTAAAATTTATCTGTATTTTATACACTTTTGAATTATTTTTTAAACTTACATATTTTGAAGCTATGTAAGACGACAATGTTTTATGCATTTCAGTCACTAAATCCAATCAATGGGGTCGCTACCCAGTCGTTTTTCTTCATTGGGATTGTAGCCGGATTTCGTAGACGGGAATCAGCCCGCATTATACAATATAGACTATGTGTATTATTTAGCTGTAGGATGTTGGAGCAACGCGGGTTTCAATAGGCATTGGCCATTGCACAAGAGTTTTCTGTTTATTATGTTCTCTTCATTAAGATTCAAATCAAAAGTACCGAATCCGACTGCTAGTGCGTCATATTTGGAAGTAATGCCAATAAGCGTCGTCAAAAATGTAATGTTTTAAAGGAGAATTGTTGAGCTGTATATTATTTATTGGATGAAATTAACTAAATGGATCTACATAGGGAAAACTGTTACGAATTAATTTAGTTCGTTCCATAGCATACGGTTCCGTAATGGTCTATGATAAAGGAAAATAAGTTGCGAAATTTACGTGGTAGAATGCAAATAAAGAAGCTTCTAACATATTTCTGTGACGTAGGCGAAGCATTCCGTCTTGCACGCGTCTATTTCGCGCATCAGCGAAAGTTAAAAATTACTAATCAAAAAACCAATAATGAGCTTCTGTTTTCTTTTAGCTGGCGAAACTCTATTCTGCTTTCGAAGTCTGTAGATGCGATAGGTTTGCAGGCGGCTTCGACTCCAGCCTCGGAATCCTCGGATATTTCCTTGTCGGAGGTACATAGTCTTGTTAATCAAGCTTATTTAGGAGCACAATCTCATTTTTCTCAGCCGCACCAGCAACCACACCATTCGCAATATCATCAGTCACATTGTCAATCACCTACTGGAAGTAATCACCAACAGGAACGACAACAGGCACAGTCACCGAGGGCTCACTCGCAACAGGCGCAAACGTGTCCTCCGCCTATGAGTGCAGGTGTGACTGTCGTGAATTCGACTGCATTTATGAGTCAAAGCCCGTCTTCGTTGCACCAGGTGCATGAAATTCTGCGATCTTCGCGTGAATCACATCCGCAACAGTCCCATCAACAGGCCATATTCTCTCACCAGGTATCATTACTGTAAAGATCGTGTTTATGCTAATTTTATTATTTGTAATTTTAATTCAGTGGTTTATTTATTTCAGTTATTTTGCGTCTACGTAATTCTTCTGTTGCCTTTAGTGGAAAGCAAAATATGTGTTTAAATCCAATTCGCGAATTTTACCAACCGCCAACACAGAAAAACTACAGTCACTCAGAAGTATCTTCCACGACAGCAAACTGGCTATGATTAAACTGCACTTTGTATGCGGTTCGCACCACTCGTAGTGCCTGCACAAACTGGTCATGATCGGAAATGCTGGTTGCATAATTGCTGGCCAGTTGCGAATATAATGTTATTGAAACTTTTTCCCCACTTACATAAGCTGTTCAATTAAACAATCATTGATTGCGCGGGTGGTGATAATTACTTAAATCATGTTTGCGAGCTTGACATAAACACCGATCCAATTTTGTCTATCCAATTAGTTAAGCATAGTAAAACTACTGTCAGTCGCACAAAGTGACTCATTTCATAAAAAAATATATACTCATAAATGCGTGTAAATTGTGCTGTCGATATTTTCAGTCAAGTAAAATGTATGTTAAATTACTGAAGATGAGGGCTGCGTAACTCATTTTGCTTTCCTCATATATGCATTGTGGTTTGATCGTCGTCCTCTGAGATTGACCATGGTAGCTCGAAATGCGACTGACGGTAGCCTTGGTTTTTTCTGCGATTGGCCAAAAAATGAGATTTGTTTAATCTCAAGTACAACTTCGTTTAAATAGATGATTTCATTTCCCCTACAGCCAATGCTAATTTACGTAATGTATACTTTAAGTTTGTTTGGTTTACGAAATCGTACTAGTTGTTCAATTTTAGAAAATCAAACGCCATCCGATATTTCGCTGATTCAATCTTTGCTGAAATATTGTGTGGGTAAAGTTGTATTTTTCATGGTTATATTCGCAACGATAATGGTGAACGGCTTTTGGATAGCTGCGCTGAACATAGACTATATTTAAGTAGTACAAACTTCAGACGTAGTGTTAGACGTTGTGCTACATGGCGTCCATCAGCACCCGGACAACGGTGGACTCAAATAGATGATGTAGCAATTAGTTATAGATGGCGTGGTTGCATCCAGGATTGTCTTTCTTTTTGAAACACTTATATCGACTCGGACCATGCACTTATCCGTTGTAGATTTGCACCAAAATTTCCGGGAAAATAATTAAAATATTAAACCCCAAATTGATGTAGGCAAACTTGAACAACCGTCCTTCCGACAAAATTATGAAAATATTCTAAAGGCTAATCTAACTGGTCTGGGTGGCGCAAATCCGAATATACTTTGGTCCAAGATAAGTTCCACTATGCACAATGCAGGTACTACTGTATGTGGTATAGCAGGCCCCCGTAGAAATAATCACTGGCTCTCTGTAAAATCTATGGAGATACTCGAAATAAGGCACCAAATTCCACCTGGCTCGACTCATAATAATACCCGTCGCAATATAAGACGCCAAATTAAGCGCAGTCTAAAAGGCGATCTCGAAAACTTTTGGAGCAGAAAGGCTGAAGAAATGGAAGAATCGTTCGCGCCAGGTAATAGTCGCAGTTTGTTCCAACATATTCGTGCAACAGATGCGAGAAAATTAAAAGTTATCGAAACTATAAATGATAGTAACAACCATTAATTAACCGATAAAATAAGTCGTCTTGACAGGTGGGCTGAACACTTTAGAGATCAATTTTCTTGGCCACCCGCGTCAGTTCCGATTCTCGAAAGCATGTCTGCATCAAGTGTGGAATGTTAATCCCGAAGAACCATCCGAGTTAGAAGTACGCGATGCAATCCTATCTCTTAAGCGCCGCAAAGCCGCAGGCCGCGATGATTTACTTCCGGGATTGTTTAAGGATGGTGGCGATATAATTTCAGGAGCGTTGACCAAACTTTTTATACTATATGGAATGATGAAACCGTACCACTTGACTGGAATGAGTCGACCATCATTCCCATCTTAAAAAAAGGCAATCGTTATTCGTACGATAACCATCGTGGTATAAGTTTGACTCCGGTCGTATCAAGGTTATTTGCTTCGATTATCCTACGTCGTCTTAGCGCTTCACGTGAACCACATACAAGAGAAGAACAGGCTGGATTCCGCGCAGGACGAGGTTGTATAGATAATATTTTTACGTTAAGCCAAGTTCTCGAACAGATATTTATATCACCGTCCCACAATAGCCGTCTTCCTCGACTTCAAGTGTACATTTTATTCGGTGGATCGCAATGTTTTATTCCATATCTTGTCGAAAAGCGGTGTGCCCACAAAATTTGTTAATATTATACGAGCTCTCTACACAAATACTTCTGGTCGCGTTAAGATCTACAACGAATTAACGCATAACTTTATAACCAGCAGTGGTGTTCGTCAAGGTTGTCCACTTTTCCCATTTTTGTTTAATTTTGTAATCGATGCTATTATGAACAACACTCTCTCACACATTCAGGACGCTGGAGTTGAAGTTCTCCCGGGAGATAAACTAGTTGATCTTGACTATGCGGACGATATCGTACTATTATTCGACAATCAGCATGCTGCCCAGGCCACCTTGAATAGATTAACAGACGTTGTTCCGTCTTTCGGTATGAAATTTGCACCCTCCAAATGTAAGATACTGTTACAGAATCACCCACCATTCACTCCAACTTTGCGACTGCAGTATGAAGATCTTGACATAGTCGACAGGTTTACATATCTTGGGAGCTCTATCAATAACGTAGGCAATATGTCCGACGAGGTGAGAATACGGATCGCGAAAGTTAGAGTAGCTTTCTCGAACCTTCGTCATTTATGGAGAAATGCGAATATTTCACTTTGCCTTAAAGGTCGTGTTTACAATGCATCTGTACGCGCAGTCTTACTATACGCTAGTGAAACCTGGCCTCTTAGAGTTGATGATCTGAGACGCTTACAGGCATTCGATCATCGTTGTTTGAGAAGTATTGCACATTTAAATACTGTTTGTTGCGAAGAACTAATATATATGCAAGTATGTATTAGGTTTTGCGAACCTAGTAACAAATTAGTTCAGTTGTGACCAGAAGGATAAACTAAAGGCAGCATGAATGGAAAGTATAATCTCATGCACATTCGTTTCGTGCTTACTGGCGACTCATCAGTAGGAGCCGTCTAGGAGATTGTACCGTCCTATTATCCCACATTCTTCTACCAAATATATAGTGGTTAAAGGGCGTAATACCGGCTCCTACCGATGAGTCGCCAGTAAGCACGAAACGAATGTGCATGAGATTATACTTTCCGTTCATGCTGCCTTCGGTTTATCCTTCTAGTCACAACTGAACTAATAAGTATAACACATGTTGGTTACCAACAACGAATAACTAACGTTGACATCCGTAGACGTATTTTTGATCTGACAATAAGTGCTCGTCTTTAGAAAAGCAAATAAGGCTCCATCAACTTCGTTGGCTCGGTCACGTTTTGCGTATGCCCTCATTCCGATTGCCCAATAGAGCTCTGTTCTTTCATCCAGCACCAAATTGGCGTAAGAAACAAGGTGGGCAGATTTTGACATGGCAGAAACAATTGAAGTCACTTACATCCTAATTGGGTAGTATAGGATCCACTCGTCTGCCGGGATGGGGTCCTCGTGCACATCACAGTTCTTCGTTAGACACTCTTAGCGATATGGTATCGAATCGAGTTTAGTGGCGATCTTGTTGCAGATGTATAGTAGAATCATCTTCGTAACTTTCTTTTCTTAGTAGGGCAAAGTTAGCTGCGAGGTTCGGTTTGTTTATGACTTGATACAGTGAAATCCGCAAGGAAGCTGTATTGTTGATGTCGCCTTGCCCGAATGCTAACTCTTACTATAATGGTGTTGTGGAGAGGTTTAGTTTGCCTCGTTTCTGTGAGATAGCCTGATAAATTTACTCATAGTAGCAAGGTATTCCTTCTCTCAGCCACTCTCTCTCTCTCTCTCTCTCTCTCTCTCGTAAATCTCACTAATAATTAGTCCAAATTCATTTTTTCACTCCTTATGGTTATATGGCAGTGAAACATTAGTCACTTTTGACTTTTGTGTGGCTGGACATGTTGATGATGATGATGATGATAGTGGGTAAAGGGCGTAATACCGGCTCCTACTAATGAAACGCCTGCAAGCACGAAACGAATGTGCGCGAGATTATATTTTCCGTTCATGCTCTCTTTGATTTATCCCTCTGGTTATATTTGAAATAATTTGTTACTAGATGCGAAACATGTAATAAATAATAACACTTTGGTCTGTTCGATCACATATCTTTCGAGTAAGTGTACCTAACGTTTAATTTTGTAAACCAGTTCACGGTTTTAAGCATACGCAGACATTCGCATGATTCCCAGCAAATTCCAGTCAATCATTGTAAATCTGAAATTTAGAAGTTGTGTCTGTCGATTTTTTAGATGAAAAACTATTGGGTCAGAAATAAAATATGCTTTGCAACTTAAAATTCTTCAATTAAATATCACTCATAAAATATTCTAAAGGCAAATTTTTTCATTGCCTGATCTTCTTTCACAATAATCCTGCTGTGAACCCTTCAATTTTTCTATTAATGATATGTCAGCTCCCAGCTTCGAAAGCCATTTATAATGATCCACTTATCAGAAGTAATTTATACAAATAATATTGCGGATTGATTATAGTGTTACTATTTCTGTTTCTGTTACAGCTCCGTATTGTAAATTTGTTGTGTTTTTCGAACTTTTTGGGAAATTTGTTGATGTTTTGGTTATTTTTTCAAGCGGTTGTTTGTGTTTTCCTTGTTCCTCTTTCCCCTTTAAAGCAAGCAAAACTCACCTAGTTGTAATTTTTATATTTTTTTATTTATGAACTCGGTTTGTTCTATTTTGTGAATAAATTGAAACACTTTATACATTAAACACGTGCAGGACGCCGGTGGTACAGCGTCATCAATAGCTAGTCTTTCAGAAGCTCACCTGAGAACCAGTGGTCTACCCTCGCCTGTAGCGTCTGTAAACAGTTATGCTTTGAATAATCAGCACAATGTTTCGCAGTCCTCAGCTAATAGACAACATATGCCATCTCCCTCGGTGATGCCCAACCATTCAGATGCATTAGACTCTTCAATTCGTGTTGTCAGTACTGTGTCAGATAATACGTCTGACATATCATCCAACTCTAAAAATCATCACTTCAATAATGGGATTAATTATTCTGCGATCAATCCAGTCAAACAAGAAGATGCAGTAAGCCATCATCATTATCCTTTACATTCACCTCAGCTGAGTAACTTGACACCTGTTAGTCAGCAGTTTCAGATGCATAACCGTCCTCAACAACAACAACAAGCTGATTCGACACAGCTGCACTTGCCGGAAAATGCCCAACATTTTACTCGTAATAACTATCATCATTCTCATCCACATCATCATCATCATCAACAAGAACAACAAGAACAGCGATATTTAGTTGACGAGCAAATCTCGACTTTTTCTGTGTTAGGAAACAGTTTCGGACAAAACAGGCCTCGAACTGCAGGTCCAACTGTTTCCAATTCTGAATCTAGCGATAGGCAATCGGCCCAGGACAATGTGAACGAGCACCAGCGAGCATCTGGAGTAAGTAAACGAACATCGGTTGCGTGGGCGTTGATAGCAATTACTTTATTCAAGCTTGCAATCTTGATATAAACGCCTCGCCCATTAAATACATACATTTGTCAGTATGAACTAAGCATTGTATAGTGGTTTCGTCCTCATTGTGAACTTATGTTCTGTCCAGAATTAACCGCGGACAGTACTTGAAGAGTTTCCAATTCGGACGAAACCGGTCTACTGGATGAATTGCCTTTTCTACACTATACAATTCTTGGTTTATACTGACAAATGGATGTAACTAATGGGTAAGGTATTTATATCAAGTTCTTAGACTTGGTTGAAGCAATCTGGAGTAAGTGTTCGCTACTCTGATGTAAAAGTTTAATTTATTGCCTATAGTATTATCCAGTCTAGAAGAGATATATTTCTAAACACAAAAAATAAGTTTGTAGAATACTGTAAATTGATTGATTTTCGCTTATGCTCTTTCTAGGCTGAGCACAATTTATTGTTATTGCTTTATACTACATTTTTCAAAATAGCTTAATTTCTGGAAATTAGCGCTTTTCCGTTATCCTAACGGCTGCGTTAGAAATAAATGTTGAAGGTATACGTTAAACACCTGGCTATTCTTCTGTCAGTAATATTATCCATTGACAAAATGTTTGGCTTAACGACGTACAATGATGTGTTTTGATGGCCATACAGATTTCTATTGAGTATAGTTGCACTGTAAATATTAATAAATAGACCGTCTTCGCCACACCTTGTGTTCTTCACTGCAGAATATAAGCCTAATTTGTAAATAATTGAAATTAACTTTCCTATTTGTAATAGAAATATTTCTAAATCACATGCCTTTCTGCTTCAAGCTACACTTATCACAGCAATCAAAGGTAAAATTTAAAAGGCGACGTTATTAAAGTTGGATATTTCTCGAAACAGATTGTTTTTATAGGTAATTATGCGACCTCATTTTATAGTCTCACATCATTTCATATCACACACGAATACACGCCACAAGCTATCTACACACAAACAACGCAACATTATTCATCTAATTCAGATTGATGTTATCTTATGCAGATTTGATTTACTTCTGTATTGAGTATTGGTTTCCTGTTCTTCTTGATTAATGAATTTTCAATTAATGTTATGTCATTATCTGTAAAAGTGATATTTAAAAAAACTTTTATGCTTAAAATAAATCATATACATTCCTAGACAATTCGTCAGTCTTACAATCATCAAAATTTTATATATATATATATATATGTATATATATATATATATATATATATATATATATATATATATATATATATATATAATAAATATACTGTGTTAAATTAAAAAGACATGGACATTATAAATAATATATATATAGTAGAAATTAAATATTGCATCAGGTAGCAATTCATCTAGTAGACCGGTTTCGTCCTTATTGAAAGGAGTCAACTACTGTCCAGAATTTGCCACGGACGTGACTCGAACCTGGGCACAGTTTTTTTAGCAGTCTAGGGCTCTATCCACTGCGCCAACCGCGCTACACATTTCATGCAATTTGAAATCGTATATCATTTTAGTTTTTTTTCTTGTTCCATTCAGATTGAACCAATTTGTAAACTTTCAAGTCCTGAAGTTCTAACAAGCCACCCGCGATATGTCATTATGCAACAGACATGCAAAATCTGGCAGTTATATTGAATTCAAGTATAATGGCAGTGTTTTGATTTTATATACATTGTCAATATAAACTAATCAAAGGTGTTTCTTTATTGGCAATTATGTGCACGAATTTATTCCCTGCATTTTGTCTTTCGTTTCGCCTTGTTCGTGGTATTCAATTTGTCACCTTGGTAACAGCGCAGATTGTGCGAATTGAAGTGACGGTTGCTCATATTGTTGTTGCCCGGATGCTTGTAATTCGTTGTCGGATCGTCTGATTCGAGGCCAATCGATTGAAATATCATATTAGTGGTACTTTTTCTGTTCAGGCCGGGTGCTTGTTGGTTTATAAAAAGAGTTTCGGGTAATTATAATAATTTTTTGTAATTTTACTTAAGCAGATCTAAAAAAATTAGTCGAATTGGGTAGATGCTTCATTTGAAATATTTGCTTGGTGATAGCTGGTTGTCATGACGATTCCAAGCCTTTTTTAAATTAATTTCTACGACAACTTTTGCTGTATTCTATTCATCAAATGATTTTTTGTACGTCCAATATATATTCCGCCAAAGATTAAAAATTGCAAAATATAAAGGATTTGGAGAGAAATGGAAATTGATGCTTCGCATCCAAACTCGTGATTCTCTGAGTGCTGAATCTGATCTTAGCTTTCGCACTACGGAACTTCTTCTTAATGATTCGACTTAACCGCCGTGCAATTAAAAAATAATTATTATACATATACGAAACTCTCCATTGACAGCGTCAGGCACCTAGTCTAAACATACAAACATATCACCAACATAATATTTTAATCCATTGGCCACGAATCACACAACCGAACAACAATTTACTAGCATCCAGGTAAACTCGAAAACCTATTAGGCCAGCCTCAAAAATCAGTCGATCGGATTGTGTATTAAGTGTGGCAAACCAAATAACAAATTAGTCAAAATAGGATCAGAAAGATAAATCAGGCACGAATGGCACAATCTGATGTACACATGCGTTTCCTTATTACTGGCGATTCATCAAAAGGAACCCATTTTATATATGGTCAAGAAATGTGGGTCAATTGAACGGTACAATCGCCTATACAAATGTATTTTTCTTCCTGATGGACAGACTAACTGAAATCGTAATTTAGTATATAACTGAAAATTATTGTATAGCATGCGACAGGGTGGCTCAGTGGTTAGAACCACAAAATCCAAAGTAGACGTGCCCAGGTACGAGTCCTATCTGCATCAAATTGTGGATAGTTCTTCATGAGTTCCTAATAAGTACCAAACTGGTTTACTGGACGAGTTGCTTTTTCTACATTAAACGATGCTTAACTTATACTGACATAATGAGTTTTAAATACTGTTTGTTGCAGAGAACTAATATAAGTGTGTATTAGGTGTTGCGAATCTAGTAACAAATTAGTTCAGTTGTGACCAGAAGGATAAACCAAAGACAGCATGAACGGAAAGTATAATCTCAAGCACATTCGTTTCGTACGACTCATGTGTTCCGTCCTATTATCCCACTTTCGTCACCCAAATATATAGTGGTTAAAGGGCTTACTACCGGCTCCTACTGAGGAGTTTACAGTAAGCACGAAACGAATGTGCATGAGATTATGCTTTCTGTTCATGCTGTCTTTGGTTTATCCTTCTAGCCACAACTGAACTAATTCGTTGCTAGGTTCGCAACACCAAATACATAATTGCATAATGAGACTTGTTTTTATATTAAACTCGCATTCTTGATTTAAATAATTATTATCACCACTCGCGTAGTCAGTGACCATTAATTTATATAGACATTTAAAAATATTTTAAAGAATTCATCTCCTAATTAAATGGAAAAATGCATCTTCGAAACATCACGTATTTATAAAATTCATGGTTGTAATTGTAATCAAGTGTAGTTTGCAGAAACCATGGAACCGTTTAAAGTTAGACGAGGAGAGCATAAGGCAGCATGTGAGTGTCATCTTATTAATAAATCAAATCAAGCTTGTAATTCATTGGAATGTGGTTATTCTATCAACTGGAATGGTTGTAAGCGGTTAGCATTGTCAACAAGGTAATGTTGGGAATCGATTGAAATAAAATTCAAATAGAATGTAATGAATGCTTCGTTGGATGCGCAAGTAATAAGAAACGCTGCTCGGAACTAGCGATAAGAAAACCGGTTGAAAGATGCCCTAAAATGAATGAATAACAAGGTAATTTCCAATATCTTGTTCTATTTGTTATTTTACATGAATATGTACACATCTAAACTGATGGGGTCCACATGCGCATCATAGATCTTGATTGTAACTTCTGCACAATGTGGCCTCAAATCGAGCTCAGTGGCGATCTTGTTGCAGATTTCTCGAAGAATCATCTTTTTTCACCTTCTTTCCTTAGTTAGGCAGAGTTGGCTGCGAGCTTTGGCCGTATTTATGAGGAGATACAGTGAAACCCACAAGTAAACTGCATTACCGATAGCGCCTTGACTTAAAGCTTACTTGACTATAACGGTGTTGTTTTTTAAAGGTCTAGGTCACCTCCTTTCTGTGTGTTGGCCAGGTAAATATTTCCATCTGAACTAAATCCTCCAATTCATAAATCAATCCCTTTATTATTATTATTAATATTATTATTATTATTATTATTATTATTATTATTTATTATTTTTTATTATTATTTGTTTAAACTATTGTTTTTTTCATTATCATTACTGTTTTTGATTATTAATCTTACTTTATGTAATTTTAAACGCTCGGTTATTTCTTTGTGTAGTTTACTTTTCCCATGGTTATATAGCAGTGAAGAATCATTCACTTACACCTTTTACATTGTTTTATGTGATCATAATGTTACGATGCTTTTTATGGTTCTTTATTCATACCTCTCACTCATCTTTCATGTTATAATTTTTTCTTTAATTTATTATTTAAATAGTATATGCTTATTGCAATAAATCTTCATCGTATCTTGACTTGTTAGTTTGCTTGTCCTTTGCTATTAATTGTAGTCATTACATTCCGTTTACAACACAAATTTATTTTTAGCTCTTTTGTAAAAAAATTAGCTACATTATACGCTTATTCGCTTGTCAATTCATCTAATTAATGAGTTTTTAACCGACATAGTTACGTTAATGTTAGCTCTGTTTGCTACTTGAAAAGCTTTTCACTCATTAGTTATTATAGCTTGATAGTTTTTGAGTTAGTTTTACTTATCTGTTTGTAATAGAAATGTCCTTCTAATATAAATTATAGTTCAACATTTTAGCTCGCACTAACTGAAAGAAATAATTACTTTTGAGAAGCATGTCTCTAGCTTAGGCTATACTCTCTATCTCAGTACTACTATGTGTGTTCATAGGTGATATTTCGTGTTGACTATAATTTGGCATTTTTGAATACACACATGATTATAATTACGAAAGCTATTTTACATTTATACACATCAGTAAATTGCAAAACGAAATATCATTTCGACTCTGCGTTAGTTTTTTTTCCGGTGATTTGTGTCCTTTATGATTGTAAGGAGCGCGGTTCTGAAAAAGACAGCTGGTATGATTGATTGTAACATAAACAAGCAAAATTGTTCCGGTGTTGTCAAGTGAGAAAATGTGCACTTAAATTAATTAAACGAATCGTTTGCAAAAAATAGTAAGGCCTGTCTTTAAAAATTCTGAGCACAGTTTTGAAATGTGTCACAGCACCAATTAAAAAAATTTATTATTGCTACCTAAGACGACGTTGGTAAATTTATTGTTCATGTACAAAGCATTTTATATAAAGATTCAAGCCTCAGACAATAATATACCAAATTGTTGTCAGAAAGATACTGTTATCGATTGGCAAAAGATCCACAAAACCAGAAATGATATTCCATTATCCAGACAAACGCGACCATTCAATGAATCAAGAACAGCAACTATTCAATTGGTCTGGCAAGAAATTGAAAAAGAGGCACCTGTGCAGAGACATCGTTGTTATCATTGACAACTTCCTAAACTATACAGCTGGAAGACGGCTTAACAATGTAAATTAAAACCTCTGTTGTTGCATGGAGGCAAACAAAATCAAGAACCACGTGGCATGAAAGAGGACATTCAATGAAACGCATTCATTAATTTAAAAATTTTTTAAAAGCGATCCTTATAAATATTAAGTTCAAAAAGAAGAAACGTAACTAAACAGCGTTTGGAATTGGCCATTGGTAGCCCAATGATAATGCCAATTCACGAAAAGTAGTTTTTGTTTGCACAGATTTGGACAACGTCTGTTTGTTGCAATACTTTACTTTACTTTACTGCGGCTGACTCCTTTTAGAGGATAAGCCGGCTCCATTTCATGGAGTTTCTTGGGAATTTGGTACAAGTGGTGTCCCCTCACCACTCGGCTTTTTGATCGAGGACGCACCTCTAGCCTTTGCACATCCAAGCGCAGTCTGCAAGGCAGCAGTAAGTTGCATGGTTGCCGGTGGCTGTTGAGAGCTCATTCGCCATTCGGAAGTACGGGGTACTGTCCAGGAGTCCATGTAATCCTGTGGCTGTTGTCCCCTTTTGTGGCGGGGAACACACGCCGAGTCATGGTGCCGTCGTCGGGCTCATGTGGTATTTTATAGGAGATCCGATTGCCGGTCGGAAATCCACCACGCCCTAGTGACACCATTGCAATAGCCTCCAATTAGAAGCATATGCTCAAACACCTTAATTTTTTTAAGATTCAAACGTCTCTTCGTGTGTCACGTTTTTCTTATGACAATATACTGACGGCAGTTCTGCAATTTTGTACGAATAGTTAGATAAATAGGGATTCGTATTTATCTGAAGCCTACAAAATTGATTTTAAGAATGCTTATCACCATCTGCGCAATCAATAGTGGTTTAATTGTATAACTCATTTACCTGAGGTGAAAGCTGCAGAAAGCTAAAATTCGTAACTGCGTAGAAATTGGTCAGCCGAAACTTCCTGTCATGTACATTGTATGCGAAACTACGCAGTGCGGCAGGGTGGCTCAGTGGTTAGAGCACCAGATTCCGAAGCAGACCTGCTCAGGTTCGAGCCCTGTGCGCGGAAAATTCTGGCCAATACATGATGAGTTCCCAATAAGGACGAACCCGGTCTACTGGATGAATTGCCTTATCTACACTAGACAATTCTTAGTTTATACTGACAAATGTATGTAATTAATGGGTCAGGTGTTTCTATCAAGTTCGCAACCTTGATTAAAATAATTGTTATCACTGCCCGCGCAACCAATGTTCGTTTAATTAATGAAGACACGTTTGGTAATCGATGTACGTGCAACACAAATCTTATTTTGCACACGTTAAGTTTGTATGTACTCAGAGAAGTGTGTGCGTAATAATCTTGTTAGTAACGGCTTGCCACTTCATTTCAGAGATAAACATAAGCCCGACGACGAAAGGTTACACGTTATGAGTGTTGGTACGGCAGATACAAAACCGATGTACATTTAACAACAAAATGAAGCTGAACAGGAAATGAAGGTAGATTGCATTTCGCGTTGGCATTCACATATTTTTCAGTGGACTTAGTTTAGATTGCTCCAACCACGAAACTTCCTCTAATTAGTGTGAAAGACAAAGTTTACTGGCAATCGGCATCCAACCTTATCTAGATTAGATATGAAATCTTTACGCAATTTTATTTGATATGTGTATATTTTTTCCTATTTAACCAATTTTTTTTGGTTTATTCTACCAGTAAATCATTTGACAAGATGAATTGCCTTTTCTACACTGTGCAATTCTTAGTTTACACTGACAAATGTGTGTAATTAATGAGTCTGGTGTTTATATCAAGATCGCAACCATGATTATAGTAGTTGACAAGATGCAACAAACGCGCTATGTTTTAAGTTTAAATTCATTTTTAAATGCAAATGTTGTAATTGATGAGTACTTTTAAATAATGCTAGGTGCGCGAGCATTCTTCGCTATGTAAAGGATACTAAAATAAATAGAAATAGTCCGTAACTGTGCAGACAAAAATAGCTTTTACGTGCACTGGTATTACCAAGGGGCTTTCCAAGCTCCCCGCACAATGGTGTTATGTTTCTTCTCCTTGGCCAACATATTTTGTGTACTATTAATGTGGAGC
The DNA here is from genome assembly GCA_029291075.1 of Eudiplozoon nipponicum. Lineage (NCBI taxonomy): Eukaryota > Metazoa > Platyhelminthes > Monogenea > Mazocraeidea > Diplozoidae > Eudiplozoon > Eudiplozoon nipponicum. The sequence continues at coordinate 26,598 of JAQBSW010001036.1, read as the reverse complement.
AATTTTATCTATTTTAGCCAAATAAACTCAAGTGTTTTATTTCTCTACTAGATCAGTTGATAATATGGAGCGAATGAAATCCTCATCTATTTCTTTAGTTCGATACCACTAAGCCTGGTGTCTTATAATGATGATCGCGGATGTCTGGCTACAACTCTAGGTCGGCAATTAATAAGGGACTGACCGGATAATATACGTTGGCTTAAATAGGCAAATTACATGCCACGCGTGACTTCGATGAAGTATAGAATTAGTTGTATGAGTTTTTAAAAAAATTTCATACACTCAATTCCCAGTTGAAGCCATGTTGTGTACTTTGAAATATTACTTTAGTCAAGTTTGCGATCTTCATATAAACACCTGACCCATTTGTACATAAATTTTTTAGTATAAACTAAGGATTGTATAGTAAATAACAGGCAATTCATCCAGCAGACCGGTTTTGTTCTTATTGAGAACTCTTCACGGACTGATCAGAATTTGCCGTGGACAGGGCTCGAACCTGGACACGTCTGGCTTGGAATCTGGTTCTGTAACCACTGATCTACTCTGTGTCTAAAGGGATGCCATATAAGCTCCACCTAAATGAATGGCTAACCGGGAAACCTGAGTTAGTATATAACTGAAAATCGTGTATAGTTTGCCAAATTCGCTAAATTGTACCAATAGTTGAAGGAGATTTGCCTATATTTTATATGTCAGACTATAAGGATAAGTCACCTAAAGGTTGATGGAGCAATTTATGTTGGCTCTACAGGCATTGAACACTGTAATGGCATCCACGTCAGAGTAACATTCTTTGATGCCGCGTCAACAGCTTGCCATGGTGCCGCTGAAATGACGGCACTGCACAAGCCTGTAGTCGAGACGGTAACAATTCATAATTTGTTGATGTTATATGATAACAGGAGATTTCGCTGCGAAGATAAATAGTAATGTGCTCGATATTGTCGGATGTTGGGCTTCAACAAGATGACGCCCAGTCACAAATTCGTGACGTGTAGACGTGAATTGTGGATGGCTGGGTTTCGACGAAACCTCGGCGATAAATTGAAGTCGTGGAAACTTATTATCCGGTTTTTTTCTTCATATCTTCTCTGTTTGCGGAAAGCTAATAATGCGTTCTGTTTTGTGTCGGTCAATACAATCCATGTTTAAAACAAATAAGCGATTGGCGTTTCATACTATCAGCCTGAAAGCTAATAACACGCCCATCAGCAATTCGTTTGAAGAGGATGCCAGATGAATGTAAAGTGCTTTTATAAACACCTTGATCGGTCGTACGACATGCTATGCCATTAGGAAAACAGGATCTACGTAATAACTGGCAACTAGGATAGCTAAATTTTGAATTCAAGCGGATGCGTATGCTATGTTAAGGACGGCGGTAGTTTTGTTATGTTATTCGACGACTGGTTGAATACAATCGGGTTGGTGTTTACTTCAAGCTCGCAAATTTGATTTAAAGCATTGTTACCACCACCCGTGCATTCAATTATTGTTAAGTGTTACAGACCTATTTGCACACTGTGGCGTATCAGTATTTGCTACTGAGACGGAGGAAAGTGTAGGCAGCACTGACTGTTTTGTTTAGTCAGTGCCAGAAATTATATTTTTATGCGTTTATTTATTAATTGCATAAGTAATTAATAAATAAGACACTAGGAGTATTTATAGTTGTGGCAATTCGCCAAGATATAGCAAATAGCTGTTTTGTATAATACTTCTTAAACTAGATCTTTTATAGTGCTTTTACTACTCAAATATTTAATGAATAATTGATATATTAGGCGTAATTAAATAACGGAAGCTTGAGTTGCATGTCATAAAGCAAGTTTCATTAGCTAATACAGATTCGTTTTCAAGAATTAGATATCTTTAACCAATCAGAATTATAGTTTTCATGAATTTAAGGAAATTACTATGTAAACAGCGCAATCATTTATTGTTTATTTGTATTACCTATATGTAAAAAGACATTTTTTTGTTCACTCGTTCTAGCCAAATTTTGTGAACTGCATCATTACTTCAAGGAAATTAACCTTATTCGATATTTTGTCGAAAAGTTTCAGAAAATCTGTAGATCTACTTGTTTTCTACCTATACACGTCTGGTCGCCTGAGAATTATCGCAGTTTTTTTCAACTAACTGTGGTGTATGTCAAGAATGTATACTTTTTCCAAATTTTGTTTAATTTGGTAATAGATACCTTTATGAACTATGCTCTTTCATACGTTCAGGATGTAAGTGTCAAGGTTATCTCCAGTGGTATATTTGTCGATCTTGACAATCCAAACGATATTGTGCTATTATTTGACAACCTAGATTATGCTCACGCCAACTTGAAAAGATTAGCAGTCGTCGCGATCTAAATGTAGGATACTTCTACAGTATCACCAATTACTAATATTAACGCTGCGGGATTAAGGTAAATATCTGGACGTAGTTAACCAGTTATAATATCTTGGTAGCTTTTTGAAATTTTAAGCCCTAGGTACAACAAAATTAATAGCCCAGTAGCGTTTATTCAATCCGTTGTACCTAAAATCTCTATAGTAGTTCAAAAATTCGAAGCTCGGTGCCAGTGGCCACTTTTCATATCTCAATTACTCCGGAGACGTCGATCATTAAATGTCTTTTTATATATAATTTTTTTTACGTAAGCATGTATGTAAGTATGCAAGTTTACATGTATGTATGTATGTATGTATGTACGTATGTATGTATGTCTGTATGTATGTATGTATGTATGCATGTATGTATTTACGTATGTATGGATGTATGTATTTATGTGTGCATGTATGTATGTGTGTATGTATGTATGTAGGTTTGTATGTATGTATGTATGTATGTATGTATGTATGTATGTATGTATGTATGTATGTATGTATGTATGTATGTATGTATGTATGTATGTATGTATGTATGTATGTATGTATGTATGTATGTATGTATGTATGTATGTATGTATTTATGTATGTACGTATGTATGTATGTATGTATGTATGAATGTATGTATGAATGCATGTATGTATGTATGTATGTATGTATGTATGTATGTATGTATGTATGTATGTATGTATTTATGTATTTATGTATGTATGTATGTATGTATGTATGTATGTATGTATGTATGTATGTATGTATGTATGTATGTATGTATGTATGTATGTATGTATGTATGTATGTATGTATGTATGTATGTATGTATGTATGTATGTATGTATGTATGTATGTATGTATGTATGTATGTATGTATGTATGTATGTATGTATGTATGTATGTATGTATGTATGTATGTATGTATGTATGTATGTATGTATGTATACATATATGTATGTATGTATGTATATATGTATTTGTGTATGCATGCATGTATGTATGTATGTATGTATGTATGTATGTATGCATGTATGTATGTATGTATGTATGTATGTATGTATTAATGTATGTATGTATGTATGTATGTATGTATGTATGTATGTATGTATGTATGTATGTATACATGTATGTATGTATGTATGTATGTATGTATGTATGTATGTATGTATGTATGTATGTATGTATGTATGTATGTATGTATGTATGTGTGTATGTATGCATGTATGTATGTATGTGTGTGTATGTGTGCATGTATGTATTTTCTTCAGTGTCTTTGGCATTATCCATGTCATATACTAACTTATGTTTATACTTACAATATATATATATATATATATATATATATATATATATATGATTGTATAAGAGATGTTTAGTTTTCACGAAATAAATGGCATTTATCAACAGAGGCGCATACGGTGACAGGAGTTTCCCAATAATATATATATATATATATATATATATATATATATATATATATATATATATATAATGAACCACCTGTTATTCAATATATATTCCAATTTTACAAAATTATATGTTTGCATGTATTTATTTGTAATTTTTACTTTTATCCTAATGCCGAAAAATATAGATTTTTATTAATCTGTTTCGGGTGGTAATACCTACTTAGATGACACAGAAATAAAGAAACCAAGTTATTTTCTGAGCATAGATAAAATTTATTCGGAATAACTTGAATTTCCGTTACCATTTTAGGTTGATCATGACTGCGATGATGATAAAAAACTTGTTTGTGACGATCTTGATAATGATAGCCTTATTTTAGACGAATGAGCATACAAATTTAAAAATTTCTTCTATTCAAAGTGATGCACGTGAGTTATTATTATCATAATCATCAGAGACACCACCATTCTGACCAAGTCAGGTTTAAGGCAAAGCATCATTAGCGATACAGCTTCATTACGGTTTTCACTGCATCGATTCAGAAATACAACTAAACCTTGTAGTTAACTCTGCTCATCTAAGAAAAATGAAGTTAAGAAACTGATTCTACTAGAATTTTACAAGTTTGGCACTGAACACGCTTCGACGCTATATCGGCTCTTGTAAAACTCAATTTAAATGTTGCTGAACTTAGCTTCTTCCACCGTGTCAAAATCTGTCCATTTCGACTCTAACGCCAATTTGGCACTAACTAGGAGAATAATGCTCCACTCGACAATCGAATTGAAAATAAACGTAGAACATGATTAAGTCAGCGCAGTTTATGTAGCCTTGTTTGTCTAACACTGGGCACCTGTTGGCCGTCACATAAATAAGTTTTCTCTGAAGTTGCGTCGATGTATTTCTAGCTTCAGTATGTTGTTTTATTACTTTGAGTATTAATTTGATTTAATTGATTTATTGCGTATATATATATATATATATATATATATATATATATATATATATATATATATATATGCGTCTTGTCGTGAGAAATTAGGTACTGTTTCTACGCCTTGAACACAGTGGAGCTTCGTTGAATCTGACAAATGTGATAGTTTTTTTCGGGAAAACACACGCGTATCGTACTGACCTTGTGCGATAACGTGTCTCTCTGTTTGTATTCAGTTTTCTTAGCTTCCATCCATTCTAACATTTTTAGCTAATCATCGTTTTCTGTTCTTAACCGAGTTGTTTTCATAAATTCATGTTTACTTAAATAATGCATACGTTTGTGCATAGGCTTACTGGAATTATAGAAGTATGCGCAGAGCAGTTTGGTGTTGATGATGATATGCAAATGAGTAACGAGATAGTTTAGAAAATTGTGTTCAAATGTACGACCCTGAGAACATTCCTCACCAGGGGAGTAGCCTGATGTCATATTTAATGGTATCCACGATCAATTGTGACTTTTAATTGAGAATTCCAACACCTATGCTGTGGATTAAATAAACTAGTACTAGCTTATGTGAGTGCCTTCTAGTTTGTTTAAAGCAAAACAGGTTGGCATAAAATGTCCGATGCTCTTGACATTACCACTGTATTCGGATAATTGTCGTCAATCTTGGTTACGAAGGTCTAACATTCGTAGCGTATTAAGTAAGAAACAAAATTATGCATGATTGAGCAGTTGTATCATATTCATTATAAGAGAAAATGACTAATCCAATTGACGAATGTGCTTTGTGCCAGGATTTGGAAAACTTGTACAAACTTGGTCTAATTTAAAAGAAGTATCCATTGGATCATGCTTTTGTCTTCAGTATTACAGCGTACAGCAAGAGCCTTTTAAATTTACAACATACTGGCAGGTAGGCAAACAGCCCAATGCCATGTGCTATTTGGCATTCACCTGTCAATTTCACGAATGTACTGTTAAATAGCAGTAATTTACTTGTTTATTTTGCATATATCAGGACAATGGCTGATCAGGCCACCTGAATATGTACGAGCGTTTTTCAGAAAGGCTGAACGGATTAATTTATTTTGTGTAGACAGCCTTCAACTCGGTAAACAGCGTGTAACTCACCCGAAGGAATGCATTAGCTTGGTGCGAAACATGTTATGTGACTCAGTTGTTGGTGATATTTTTCCGACATACAAGACGAAATGGCGTCTGATATTAATTCGCGTCAACTTTTTTTGCTTATAAAACTGAAATTTTGTCTGGCGTTTCTTTATGGCGATGGTATTTTCTCACCCGTGTGTAGGCGCGCGCGTGTGTGTGTATTAATTTATGAGTAATAATTAAGCACGGTGAAAACACACTTATGATAAAGATGAAAGTAAACTTGTATATGAATGTTTATAGCTTCATAGTAAAACAAAATAATTCTATTAAGCAAGACGTTAGTTACATACTGAGGATACATGATTCTTCGAATGAACAAATGAGATTTTAATATCCTTATCAATTTCAAATATGTATATGGTCCGGGCGGTGAGGTGGGTAAGTTATTTAATGCGCCTGTTTATGTAATTTGACTTCTCTTTGTATGCCATCTGTTTATTCACTGCCTTTCTACGCCCAGCGTATCGTATTTTTAGGATAATATTCACGTTGCCTGTCGTAAAGTTGTTTTTCTTTTTCGTACTTTTTGGTTCTGAATTGCTTGAATGTGCGTACCTGAGGAAAAGCAAACTGCTTCTGGTTTTTGCCAATCCGGTAGTCTTGCATTGGTTTGTGGTAATCTGATTGTTGCAGGTTGTTCTGTGTATCTGAACTTCTTGTTGGAATTTTTATTTATAATTTTATATATCATAACTGCCGTACAGATAAGATTGGCTGTACCTACTCACTACCGTTTCTGCAAAAAACAAGTAGTAAAATTAAACGAACATTGTTTGCGCGAGTGGTGATAAAAAATATTATAATCAAGGTTGCGGTCTTGATATAAACACCTGGCCTATTAATTACTTACATATGTTAGTATAAACTAAGAATTGCATAGTGTAGAAAAGGCAATTCATCCAGTAGACCCGTTTTGTCCTTATTGGGAACCCATCATGTACTAGCCAGAATTTGCCACGGACAGGGCTCGAACCTGGGCACGTCTGCTTCGGAATCTGGTGCTCTAACCACTGAGCCATCCTGCCGCACTACACTGCACACAATTTTCAGTTATATAATAACTAATGTAACTTGGTTAGTCTATTTTTCCTTTAGGTGGAGCTCATATGGCATCCATTTAGACCCAAAGTTCCAACTAACCATCCAAAATCTGTCGTTACTGAACAGACACCACACTACATGGGGAAATGATATTGAAATGAACATTTATATAATTAAACGAACATTAGTTGCGCGGGTGGTGATAAAAATTATTATAATCAAGGTTGCGGTCTTGATATAAACACCTGACCCATTAATTACTTACATATGACAGTATAAACTAAGAATTGTATAGCGTAGAAAAGGCAATTCATCCAATAGACCGGTTTCGTCCTTATTGGATAGGAAAAATAGACTAACCAAGTTACATTAGTTAGTATATAACTGAAAAATTTTGTGCAGTGTAGTGTGCTGCAGGATGGCTCAGTGGTTAAAGCACCAGATTCCGAAGCAGACGTGCCCAGGTTCGAATCATGTCCGCGGCAAATTCTGGCCAGTACATGATGAGTTCCCAATAAGGACGAAACCGGTCTACTGGATGAATTGCCTTTTCTACGCTATACAATTCTTAGTTTATACTGACATATGTAAGTAATTAATGGGTCAGGTGTTTATATCAAGACCGCAACCTTGATTATAATAAGTAGTACAATTGTAATCAAATACGCACACTTTGGCATTGCAGAACCAAAACAAAAGACAAAAGTCTCCGCGATTAAATACTGTTTGTTGCGATTGTTTAAATCAAGTTTGCGAGCTTGAAGTAAACACCAATCCCATTTTATTTAACCAGTCGTCGAACAACAAAACAAAACTGAAATTGTGTAGCCGACATTTCCAGTCAAGTTCAATGTATGCGAGACTGTTAGAGGTGAGAGCCGCATATCTAACTTTGATTTCCATATATGTTCAATGCGGTTTGATCTTCGATAGTCAGTTGGCCGTCGTACTCTGATGATGATCATGGAAGGTCGAAACGCGTCAGTGCGTTGCGGCTGGCGGTAGTTTTGTTATGTTGTTCGACGACTGGTTGAATACAATGTGGTTGGTGTTTACTTCAAGCTCGCAAACTTGATTTAAAGAATTGTTACAACCACCCGCGCAATCAATTATTGTTAAATTGTCACTGTGATTGATTAAATTAAAGTGTATCGGTGTTTATCTCCAGTTCTGCAATGTCATTTTAAGAGTTGTAAGCACCATCCGTGTCATCTTTAACTGTTTAACTATATTACGTTTTTATTTGTGGCGCAATCTCTAATACTGTTATGTCTGCCTCATTATCGAAATTGTGAGACGACATTTACTATCCAGTTCAGTGTGTGCAAGACTACTAGTAGTGAGAGCTGTATACCTGAGCTCCCATACCTTGTATATGTATGATGGTATTATCCTTGTGTAACTCCAGCAAAAATAAAGGTAAAAATCAATACCAAATATGTTTTTCGTTGAGACCTTGCTAAATTACCTGTTTTAGACGGTTCTGATAAAATACTATTGCATCGATACACACGGATGACTGAGCCGAGATTTTACATCACTACAAAGCACTTAAATGTATATTGCCTTCTTACGTTAAGACTACGAAATCATCATAATTTAGTACTCGAAGTTTAAGAAAATTTAAACTGGCCACATTGTTTGATTGGTCAGTTATTTGCCCAGAACCCGATTGGCCTAGCCTTCTTAGTCCAGTCTATATAAAGCGACGAAAATTTGTGTACAATTCAATCTTAGTCAATTGTTTGCCGAAATTTTTCTCTTGTGAGAATGGACCGACTAACCTGGTCAAAATCACGCCAACTCTGCGTATATTCATCGTCACGACTCATTAATGCGCAGTCGCAGGGGGCACCCAAACGGCCGTGTGGCCACTAGAAACCTCTCATGAGTCCACAATAATGCTTACAACCGCTGTAAGTGGGGAAGGCAACCTATTCATGGCTGCAAATGTGTAACAGTGTGCTTCATCTTTTTTAAATTCTTCATGCTAATCTTTATGTTTTTTTTTAATTTTGAGCATTGTCTGTTTATTTCCTAATATTTTTACGGTTAAATGGCGAAACATCTGACACATAACCTTGGCATAGCTAATGGCTATTTGCGTGCACTTACATCTCAGTAACTGTGCCTCTTCAGTCTATGATTTCAAAGAAAATTATGTCGAGTAAGAACTGGTTCCGTTGCACTTTGCTTTTGCAGACTATGTTTCAACAGATAAGAAAGGCACATTAGACAAAATAGACTTCTGGTCTTTATTTTTTTTGTGCTGGATTTCTGCCAGTCTTTTTTATATTCATTTTGAATTTGTCTGTGTAGGTGTGTGTGTATTCATGTGTGCGTATGTGTACTTATTGTAGTGAACAGTGCTGTCTTGCGGGCATTATTTTGTCTAGTTTTTTTATGAGGAAACTGCTACTTTAGCTAATGCTTATTTTTATAACTAAAGCAAATACTGGTGTTGACCTTTAACTGCTCTATCTACCAGTGGTAATAGGCTTTCTAGCCGGTCAGTGAACCTTCTTGCTGTAACTCAACTTCCAATTTGGAGATTGGACAAGCGACTGTTGTACTCAGTGAAGCGCTATTGTGCGGCCAGCTGGCCTCATTTATGTCTGCGTATCTGCTCATTATTATAATCAAGGTTGCGATCTTGATATAAGCACCTGAACCATTTACTGCTTATATATGCCAGTATAAACTAAGAGTTGTATAGTGTAGAAAAGGCAATTCATCCAGTAGACCGGTTTCGTCCTTGTTGTTGTCGAACAACTTACGGTAGTTTTGCTATGTTGTGCCAGTCGTACGCACTGACGCGTTTCAACCTTCCATGATTATCATCAGAGTACGACGAAAAACTGACTAGCGAGAATCACACCGCATTGTATCCATATATGGAAAGCAAAATAAGATATGCGGCTCTCACCTCTAGTAGTCTTGCATACGTTGTTCGTGACTGGAAATGTCGGCTGCACAATTTCTATGCAGTCATGAACATTAACTGTTTCTAGCTTTCGCTACACACATATATATAGGCAATACAATTAAACAATAATTGATTGCGCGAGTGGTGGTAAATAGTCTTTAAATCAAGTTTGCGAGTTTGAAGTAAACACCAATCCCATTTTATTTAACCTGTCGTCGCACAACATAGCACTGGCGAGAGTTTTGTTTTGTTGTTCGACGACTGGTTAAATACAATGGGAGTGGTGTTTACTTCAAGCTCGCAAACTTGATTTAAAGAATTGTTACCACCACCCGCGCAATCAATTATTGTTTAAATTGTATTGCCTATATATGTATATGTGGCGAAAGCTGCAAACAGTTATGTTCGTGACTGCATAGAAATTGTGCAGCCGACATTTCCAGTCAAGTTCAATGTATGCAAGACTGCTAGAGGTGAGAGCCGCATATCTAAATTTGATTTCCATGTATATTCACTGCGGTTTGATCCTCGATAGTCAGTTTGCCGTCGTACTCGGATGATGATCATGGAAGGTCGAAACGCGTCAGTGCGTTGCGCTGGCGGTAGTTTTGTTATGTTGTTCGACGACTGGTTAAATACAATGGGAGTGGTGTTTACTTCAAGCTCGCTTACTTGATGTAAAAAATTATTACCACCACTGGCGCAATTGTTTATTGTCCGTTTTATCTCAGTTTCTTTATGAATTTTCTCTGGATTATGTTGCAGTGAACCATTGGTTACCAACAGCTGTTGTGTTGCTATCTTTGATAGTGATGATAATTATGATGTTGATGTAAATTCGACAGTTTCTAATCCTTGAGACTAGATATTAACATCATTATAGCTTATTTGGTTATACCAGTTGCGCTGCTATGCTACCAGAAAAAAAGCATGTCAACCATTATCTATAAATGGCCGACCAAGTTCTCATTTACAGCTAACTATTAGTCAGTCTATTCTGTGTCATATAGATTCCTGTAGTCTGGATGCTCTGCTGTTTGGATAGATCTTTGCATTTGGGCTATTTAAACATCATTTTATTATCTATTCTTTATTCCTTTGCAGGTGTATTTATTTTCCATTCAAATTTGATGAATCCGCTTTGTAATGTCGATGTAATTTTGTTTTTGATAAGAATCATGACGATAATATGCATCGTGATTTGAGCGGTGGATATCTGTCTGTTTAACATGAAAATGCATTTGCTGATTGGCATTACTGTTTATGCGTGTGAAGTCGCCTCTGCTGTCGGACCGCCTGATGTTTGTGTTACTTTTCTTTATATTTTAAAATTTGTATTAATACTAGGCGGACGAGGCTAATTTTAAACATGATTTTTTTAAAGAGGAATTGGTTAAGAGTGGCTTGGCTAAATTTCACTAACTGTTTGTGAGGACATATTAGGCCTCGAACTTTGTTTCATTTCGGCTATCGCACCAATGTAAGTGCCTGTTTAACTGATATTCTTCCGAACTCCATAATATTGATTTTATGTCATAATTTGCCACTGTCGTCTTGACAAATTACAACGACATGGTCTCTAATACTAATGTCTATACTTATATGAATAATAACGCTAGCAACGACAATAATCTTGAAGGTTTGGTGCTGTTTATTATTTTTATTCAGACAGAGCATTTAAATTTTACTGCCAATTTTACTGTCTATTGATATGCATTTTTATGCCATTTCGTCTAATTCTGATTTTGGAGTTGTGTTAGACGGGTTTCACTTTTCAAGGCAATCTTTTCATACTTTAGTCATGCCTATGTGAGCACATCGGGCGTAATAATTGCGCTGTCCGTCTGGATTTTGCCAGACTACTGATATAGCGCGGGCCTACAATTCGGTGCAGTTTGTCTGCTTGGAGCTTATCTTTACTGCCAGGCTTGTGTGCGTAATTTTAATTGACTCTGCGTTTTTGGGTTTCGTTTCTTATCTGTCTGGTTTTGCAACTTTCACACTGCAGTTTAGCCTGGCACTAGTAAGCACTGTCTGGTTTGGCTGGATTTTTATGCAATATTTACTGCTCTCAACTCTGCCAAATGTCGTGTTATGCATCGTATGTGTCCGGTTGTTTCCTCCTATTTCTGCACTCGCATATCTGCTTTTCGTTGTTTCTATTTCCATCACTCTCCTACTCCCCCTATCCTCTCTCTCTCCCTCTCTCTCCCTCTTTTTAACTCTCTCATGCTATCTACATTTCTCTCTCCCCCCCTCTCTCTCTCTTCCTCTCGTGTAAGTAGCCATCTTACAATCTAGACAGACACTTGTAGATGCTATTTTCAATTTAAAATCTACACGCTTACTAGTCTTTTATGCGTCTGTGTAAGAATGTTTTTTCCAAAAATTTTTTTCATTTGTATCGATCTCAACCTAGGTATAACTGTCCACTTCCTCTTCAGGATTCTTCAATGGACTAGTTATTCTGCGTCTTCGAATGGATCGTTTATATTTCTACAAGATATATATTAGATCGATTTCTATCTCTTCTCAGATGACGAAGAGGCCTAGCATGCTATCAGCATAAATAAATTTATCCGTCTGGTAGCCATAGACAGGTTCTCGTTTTGTCTATTAGGCATGGTTTATCTAGGTAAAAATAAAATTACACTAGACTAAAAGCGACTGAATTATTCCTAACGCGTACTAGTCATTTTTGCGCTTGCGTAAAATAGTTTTTTTGCAAAATTTTTTTTCTTATTTATCGGTCTCAACCTAGTTATAATTGTCCACTGCCTCTTCATATTTCTTCGATGTACTATAGTTATTCTGCGTCTCCGACTGGATCGTATATACTTCTACAAGGTATATATTCGATTGTTTTCTATCTCTTCTGAGACGACGAAAAGGCCTGGCATGCGATCAACTTGAATAAATTTGTCCGACTGGTAGCCATAGACAGGTTCTCGTTTTTGTCTATTAGGCATGGTTTATCTAGGTAAAAATAAATTTACACTAGACTAAAAGGGACTAAATTATTCCTAACGCGTACTAGTCATTTATGCGCTTGCGTAAAAATGTTTTTTTCCAAAAATTATTTTCATATTTATCGGTCTCAACCTAGGTATAATTGTCCACTTCCTCTTCACATTTCTCCAATGGTCTAAAGTTATTCTGCGTCTCCGACTGGATCGTATATATTTCTACAAGGTATATATTAGATCGGTAACTATCGCTTCTCAGATGACCAAGAGTCATGGCATGCGATCAGCGTGAATTAGCTTATCAGACAGCTTCACGCTTATGTCTGTTAGGTATGGTTTATCTAGGTAAAAATAAATTTACATTAAACTAAATGGGACTGAATTATTCCTAACGCGTATTAGTTGAATCCGAAAGTTACACAGGCTTCTTGCATACACGAAAATAAAATAAGCAGGCATTAATTTTCTTCTGAAAGAACTATACTGTTCACAATGTTAATTCGTAGTAATTTAATTTGATTTTATTTTCATTTTTTGCACTAAATTACAAAAAATATGAATAAATCAAGTGGGTAGCAACTCCAACGCTTGAACAGGCATATTTGAGGAAACAGTCATTGATTGCACGGGGGGGATAATATTTCCTTAAATCAAATATGCGAGATAAACATTGAATTTAAATAGTCGCACAATTAGCAAAACTACCGTCAGTAGAACTTTCATACGCGTTTCGCCCTTCCATAATTATAATCAAAACGAGGCAACAAACTTGATAACATTAATTAAACCGCAATGCACATTGAAATTAAGACTTGTGAATCTGAGCTGCAGGGGCGGAATTACCTCTAATAATCATCTGCAAAATTTTGAAATGAATGTATAAAGATGAGTATAAACGGGGTTGTATCAATTACTATATAAATGCACCTGATCTATACCATTATGTAATCATTAGCTGAGATGGATGCTTAGATAATTACATAAGAAGTAAGAAACTCTCACATGGCTGTTTATATGATTATAAGATATAGTGTGTAGACGTTTATATGAATGGATATATATATATATTTTTTTTTTAAATATTGCTGATATATTATGTACTAAAGGTAAATCATTTTACCAGACCCTGTAGCTTATATGTATATTCTTCCTTGTACATGCATACATATGCATATGATTTGTACTCAGATATTTAAATAAAAACATTAAATTTATACAGGATTTGAATATAAATGAATGTGTGTGGATGATGTACCATTCGCTATTTTAGGTCCATATTCGGTCTTATCCAAACGTTAGAGTAATACCACATATTAAACGAACATTGGTTGCGCGGGTGGTGATAACAATTATTATAATCAAGGTTACTTACATATGTCAGTATAAACTAAGAATTGTATAGTGCAGAAAAGGCAATTCATCCAGTAGACCGGTTTCGTCCTTATTGGGAACTCATCTACTGGCCAGAATTTGCCGCGGACAGGACTCGAACCTGGATACGTTCGCTTCGGAATCTGGTGCACATGATGAGAATAAGTTAACCAGGAATGGAGAATAACTTTAATATAATGTAAATGGAAATTTCATTGATCCTTCTACGCTTCGGGGAAGGTAATTTTAAATATTGGAGGCATCACGGATAGACGTATATGTCAATCCATATGGTTTGCTTATACTTTTTCTATGATTGTCAATTTATATTAAAGTACACATATTTTGTATAGGTTTTGTGTGGGTGTGGGTAGTTTCGCATATACATGTGAGCAAAAGACAAAAGTTATTAAGGCCGCATAATAGGGCACACAAAAATACTTTAGGAAGTAAAATAAATATAAATAGACCTGTCTTAAATGAGGATATTCCATTTGCTACAAATTGTTTTCTCTGTGAGTATGGTGTCAACCCTGAAGAGAGAGATTGGAAATATGTGCGACGGGACAAATGCGAACCCATCAATCAACTAAAAAAAACAAGGTGTGTACCTAGAAATATAAATGAATCAAGATTTTACTGAATAACGAGTGCTATCAGTTGTCGCGCAATCGAAAATTGTGGTATCAGCTCGAACAATGACGGCACTACGCAAATAAAAATTCCTTTTAAGTAATATATCTAACTGATAACTGATTGTTTCCAGTTCTTTTTTACACCTTCCCTTCCCATGCTCGTTGTTTCGTTAGGCAATTTTCTCAAATTTCTTGCCTGGAATTTATTTATTCCACTGTCACATCTCAATTAATCATTTTAATTTAATTAACTTCCGGAAAACTTACTCTGGTATAATATTATCATCTCTCTAACCACTGAGTTCACCCCTTACAGCTTCATTTGCACATAAGATTTATTTAAATTGGTCTTACACATGCAAAGACTAAAGAAATATGCAGTAGTTTTAGAGTTACTTTGATAGATTTGCACGCGAATTCAATTATATTGAACTGAATACTTAGTAATTATAAACACACATATAGGTTACGCGTGCCTGTCTAGTGAAATGTCAGTAGCTGTTACGAGAATAACTAGTTATAAATATGATTGGAGCATTAGAAATGAAATTTCAAACTCATTGTTCCCTTCCTATGTGCATAAACAAAAAGAAATTTTATCAGATACAAGAAAAATTTCTTTCTCATTATCTCCTAAAGTATCTGCTAATGAACATATCTTTATATGTAAATTGGAAAGCAAAACAAGATAGAAATATGTGAGCATATAGAGAGTGTGAAAAACGGAAACCAATCAAATTGCGTGCGTCACATCCAGTTCAAGCTCAATGTCTGTACATTATTCTTTTATTTGCATAAATCCGGCTGTAATTTGTTTATCCATAAAGCTTTGTATGTGGCTAACTCCCTTTGAGCTTGAACAGGATGTGACGCACGCAATTGATTGGTTTCCGTTTTACACACTATCTATATGTTCACATATTTCTATCTTGTTCAGCTTTCCAAATTAAATATAAAAATATGTTCATTAGTAGATACTTGAGGAGATAATGAGAAGGAAATGTTTTTTGTATCTGATAAAATTTCTTTTAAAACAATAATTGATTGCGCGTGTGGTGGTAACAATTCTTTAAATCAAGTAAACACTAATCTCATTTTATTTAACCAGTCGTCGAACAATATAACAAAACTCCCCGCAGTTGCAACGCACTGACGCGTTTCGACCTCACTAATCGTCATATTATTGGTCAATAACTTTCCTTTCCATCGTAATCTATCACTTCAGTCTCTCGTTAGTTTACGGTGTACCTCTTCAGAATTGTAGCCCCTCCTTTGTTTGCTTACACATACCCGAAGGATGTTCGATACAAACCCATTTCCGAAATGTTTAACGTCATAATTGGACTTATATTAGCTCACATTGGTGTGTTGAAACAGTTTTGGCGACTTCTCATTCAAATATAACCATACGCTTTTTAGAGCCTCATTAATCTCCTCACATCCAGGTGATCTGTCCAGGTTTTGGCGGCTTTAGTCGATTGCAAATTTTTTTTTGTTTCAGGCAATTGAGTGATAAATTTATCTATTTATTTGCTTAACGGCACATTCGCTGACTGTACAAAATTTGAAGTAATGAATACAGTATTTGTTTGAATAAAATGAGTTAAACATTCTGTACGTGTCGCCAATAATTTTGCAAATAATCGTTGTGTAAATCTATTCAAATGTTATTTTTAAAGTCTATTTTCCTAATTATCATTATCCATACATGTAACTTCGGAAAATTTTGATGTTTTTCACGTATAAAACCACGTCTAATGGCTTAAATGCGTGTTATTGTTTTGGCTTTCGTAAAAACTGGCGGCATTTTGTGCGGTATAACAACTGTTTATGCTCTTCTGATGATAGCGATGCTCATCTTTATCATCATCCGCATTCTGACTGTTATTATTATTATTATTATTATTATTATTATTATTATTATTATTATTATTATTTGCACTGCACTGTCGGTTTTACCGCTGTTGTCAATCTTATACAAACAATGCCGGCCAAAATATTAATGGTAGGTCTTAAAATCATCTCTAATCTACTTACTAGGCAAGCCTGTTTAATGGGGCTTTTTGACAATGAAAATTAATTTTTTTAATAAAATCTTGATGATCCAGGTACAGAAAAACACAGGTGACGAATAACAGGGAAAAGTGAATTCGACAAAAAATAAAATGAGGTTGCATTAACAATTTCGCAGTAGCACACACCGTCAATTTTTTCAAGGAGTTTTAATCAGGCGTGCACACAGTATATAAATCGGTTATGGTCCACACACCGTAGATACATTTAAGGGAAACTTTGAATGTGCAGCAATCAGGTCAGAATAGCTTGTTAAGGCGTATATATTATAGAATAGGAAATTATTGCTTTTAAGCGATTCCTTTGTTTGAATAAGATTTCTACTTGAACAATATTTCTCCTGGATAAGCCACGCCTCATATATGAATTCATCCATCTTTTACTTCCTCTCTTCCTCTTTGCCTATATATATATATATATATATATATATAATGAAAAAATATATATTACTACGACATATTTTAATTAGGTATCTCACGATTACCTCGAAAATGTGGTAGCTGATGTCGAATGTGACCGGAGTATAAAGCCTTTCTGGAGCGGCATGTGCTCAGAATACCTTAAAATCTCAATTTCTGTGAATCGAGTCTATCTATAAGTTAATTGCATTAGTACTATTAGTGGGCTCTGTGTATAAGGTAAATAGTAAGTTGGTCTTGTAGTCGCATTTTTAATAGATTCATATAAAGTTTTATCTGACATCGTCTTAATAGGCGTACTTTTAGGAAATTGAAACGATCAACTGTGCTACACTACTTGACTGAAAATATAAAGTGGGTTTAAGGCGTAGTGCAGACCCTACTGATAAATCGTCAGTAAGCACGGAACACATATGTTCATGAGATTAGGCCATTAGTTCGTGGTGATTTTTGGATATCCATTTCTTCGTGTTTGAAGGAACGTGTTACTAGGTGCGTCGCGCGTAATAAATATATACAGAAAATATATTTTGAAGCAATCAGAAGCATGTCGTCACTCATCATTATATATATATATATATATATATATATATATATATATATATATATATAAAAAGAAAAATCACGCGTTCCACAGATTCACCATACCTAAAGGATCAAGATATATATGTGTGCATTTATAGTATTTCGTGAAATAGAGTAATCGCGTCGTTTTAATTCCGCGATAGTGTATATTATATATATATATATATATATATATATATATATATATATTTATATATATATAAATATATATATATTTAGTATATGTACTGCCTATATATATACAACAATTTTGTTTTTATCGTCATACACTTACTTTCGTATTATGAGGTTATTTTTTTCTTTCATTAATGTTATTGGCTTTGTAGTTTGGCAATAAATACGCTATGAATGTCTTGTTTGACACTGGAATTCGTCAAAGCATCTTTCTAATTTGCTGTTAGTCTTTAATCTTTAGGTAATAGGTATGCCGTGTTTGGCTAAATGATTTATTCGGAACCGGAAAGCCGTAATAAAGCTAATTTAGCATTTACATATGTCCATATATATATTATTTAACAAATAAAACTATATGTCTGGCACCAATATTTTTTCTACACGACGCCTAAAACTATTTTAGCTTTCTTCGTATTCTAGCCATGATTGCTTGCTTATTCGTTAATTATGATGCTCTTTCCTTGTTTTGGTATTCTAGATTTATTTTTTTACACAATGCACATATTCTCTAATGAGAAGTGACTACGCGTAGATCTTATACATCTTTACCAAAAACCATGCATGGTAGCTTATTTTTCTGTTTTAGTTGTGCTAGCAATGCCCACCAAATTGCTAATCTAATAGTAAGTAGTGGAAACACTATGTGTTTTTTAAATTGTTTTGTCGGAGTGACAGCTTCATATATTCCAATGCCGCGTTTTGCGTACGCGGGTAGTAGCTTTGCACGGACAGTTTCACAAAGATCCGATTGATCACAATTTCCAATTTTGTTTTGTCTTCGATCGGGTTGAGTTTGTATTCGTCCCAATGGAAATGCGGTTCTATCACATCTTTGTTTACTGGCAACGTTTCGGAAGTTAAATCCCACTTCCATCTTCAGGCCAATTAGTCTCCTTATATCCACAGCACAATACTCACATTTGCTTAAATCTGCTATTGTGAGTATTGTGCTGTGGATATAAGGAGACTAATTGGCCTGAAGATGGAAGTGGGATTCAACTTCCGAAACGTAGCCAGTAAACAAAGATGTGATAGAACCACCGCATTTCCATTTGGACGAATACAAACTCAACCCGATCAAAGACAAAACAAAATTGGAAATTGTGATCAATCGGATCTTTGTGAAACTGTCCGTGCAAAGCTACTACCCGCGTACGCAAAACGCGGCATTGGAAAACTATGTGTTGTTTAATATAATATGAAATTTCCGTCTTTCGTTTGTTTTACTAAAGCCATATCTGTGATTTCTATCAGATGACTAGCTTTTCGTTCCCACTGTTTAATTTTTGTCGTGGTGAAATCTTGTTTCCCTATTGAGAGCGTGCGACGGACTGTTCATTTGTCGTCAAAACATACGTAGGAAGTTCATGGTTGCGTGGCTGTAAAGCATCAGAATATTAGACTGTATTATTCGTAGTAGTTTAAGTGAGACAATCTAATTAATCATTTTTGTTTCAGTCATCAGTCGTATTTGCATCAATTATCTGCCATTTCGGATTAGTCTGACATAACAGTGATATAACAATAATTGATTGCGCGGGTGGTGGTAACAATGCTTTAAATCAAGTTTGCGAGCTTGAAGTAAACACCGACCCCATTGTATTTAACCAGTCTTCGGTAGTTTTGTTATGTTGTTCGAAGACTGGTTAAATACAATGGGGTCGGTGTTTACTTCAAGCTCGCAAACTTGATTTAAAGCATAACAGCGATATCTCGCGAAATATTTTCGCGATATGTTAAAAATATAATTTATTACCTGGAAAGCAATCATTTGAAAAGGGACTTTTCACACCAAAATAATTTGAAAGTTTCTCTAATGGCATATTCAATATTTAATTTGATGACTAGCGCGAATTTCGTATTTGCTTGGCACTTATGAATCAGATGAGTGAGTTAAACCAGCATCAGTTGAACGACTGCAATTTTGTATTATGTGCTGCGCACCTAGTAACAAATTAGTTCAAATATGGTCAGTAGGAGCCGGTACTATGCCTTTTACCCACTATATATATATATATATATATATATATATATATATATATATATATATATATATATATATATATATATATATATATATATGAAATGTGATAAAAAATATCGATCAAGTCCAGATTGTATGGTCTCGCTGTAATAACAGGTGTTACAATGAAATCCATTTTGTTAGTACCATAGACCTTTTCGATACCATAATTTTGGTATCGGTTACTGACACAATATCCATAGTGTTAGTACTATTTAAAGAATCTGTTTATATATATTATATAATGATTTAGCGTTGAAGTTGTATTCTCGAAGTCTTTATGTGAAGTTAGCTTTACTACTGCAGGTTTACACAGTCGTATCGGAGATTGTACCTTCCTATTTTCCAAAATTCCTCACACAATTATATTGTGGGTAATGGGCGTAATACCGGCACCTGCTGATGAGTTTCCTGTAAGCGCGAAACGAATGTGCACATTTGACTATCCGTTTCGTTTATGCTGTCTTTGATTTATCCTTCTGGTCATATTTGAACTATCTTTTTAGTATTGGCGCACCACATAATACAAAATTGCATAATTGAGCAATCATTGATGGCGAAAGGGGGGATACCACTTATTTAAGTTAAGTTTGCGGCCTTGAGAAATATACTAATCCAATCATATTTAACCATTCTCATAGAATGACTTATCTACTGTCGATTGCATTCAGCCAAATTTTCGATGAGTCTGCACAACGCAAAATTGTTACCACATTCGCTTGGTTCCAACGTCTTAGCACAGCGCTAGAACGTAGGCATGTCAATTGACCTTGTTTTGTTAGTATTTTAATTGAAAAATACGTTTTTTAACATATGGTGTCAGCAATTAAGGATGTTTTAAGATTTGAAAGACTCACCTTGCTGAGTTCGATCATAGGTAATTGATAGGTATTTGATAAGACTGGCAAATCTGTGAACTTAATACGAATAGCTTGTTTGCAAGGTAATTTTTTTACAAAATAATTGTTCTAAAGTCAGATGAAAAAAATGAGGCAAATTTAGAAGAATGTGTGTATAATATAGTGATCAATATTTATTTAACAGCTTGTAGTCTCCTTTTAAAAGCTTATATATAATGCTATTTCGGAATAATATTTCTATCCGGTCAGTCGAAATCTCAACTTAGAAATCTGGTGTTGTAGTCCTTGGTTGCGTCAGGATAGATTAAAGTTACTTTTTTCGCTTTTTCAATGCCCGTTGTAATAATGCATGCATTGTTTACTTCGACTTTAATATTGCATTGTGTATTAAACCATTTGTGTGTATGAGTATTTCAAAATGAGGAATACTTTGAATATTAACGCATGTTATTGAAGTAAGTTATTATTACAACAGCTAAAATGCCACATTGGCCAGATATCATCTCTACTGCGGTATCCGAGTCTATGTTGCGCGACAGGTTGGATGCAAAGGGATTAGTATTTGTCTGCAAAGCACAAACTTGATTAAAACAATTAAAAATAAAGTGTTTGTTTACGCCTTACGACAGCTAACCGAAATCAGATACATGCAAAGGTCTTCATACATGAAGCAACAAACAGATAACTAAACGGCCATTGGTTGCGCGGGCGGTGATAACAATTATTATAATCCAGGTTGGCTCAGTGGTTAGAGCACCAGATTCCGAAGCAGACATGCCCAGGTTCGAGCCCTGTCCGCGGCAAATTCTGGCCAGTACATGATGAGTTCCCAATAAGGGCGAAACCGGTCTACTGGATGAATTGCCTTTTCTACACTATACAATTCTTAGTTTATACTGACATATGTAAGTAATTAATGGGTCAGGTGCTTATATCAAGACCGCAACCTTGATTATAATAAACTGATAACTAGTTACTATTTATTTATTGTACAAATTTAGGTTTCCGTAACTGTCAACTTCCTCAATGCGTGGTTCCCTGTCATTTAGCTTCGTTATAAATTTATATGTAGGCGTTTTTTAAGAAGCTTGTATTGGCATCTGATTATTCGTGAAATTCAATAGAACAAAGCCTTTCAGGGGAATTTAGGGGAAAAGAGCTAGTAGTTCTCAAAAAATATTTATTGTCTAACGGTAGCCTAAAAACTTCTTATGACAAAAATGAGGGATGAGAAAATAGCAAAAAACAGTGAATGTCTCCACCAAATCAACTAATTACTTAAAGGAGATATGCCATCCGAATTCAGTATTACCCTGAACATAAAGCGAGTCGTTTTTCAAACAAGGCGCATCGCGTTATAAGGCCAATTATGAACTCATTACCTATAACACCTTTATTGTCCACTTTAACAATTGCTATATAAATACAATTTACAAAAAGTATACACAAAATGTTATAAAGGTACCTACAGTAAAGAGATGAAATCTTTAATTGTGCTTGATAGAAAAATTAAACAATATGCAGTGCTGAATATTACCAGGTAGTTTTTTTAGATATTTGCAATATTCAATTTCATATTTCTATCATGCCATATATTTTTCACGCATAAAGACTTTATGGCGGATTGCCGTTAAAAGCATTTTTCAACAGCGACTTCGATGCCTTATATGTAAATAGTGCTTTACCAACAGCATGCTTTCTTAACGTAATTGTATAAATCAACTATCTGAAATCAAACATTCAAATATTGTTTAGTTATACCAATGATTAAGCTGCTCCGAGCGCTATGAAAGAAGAATTGGTCTATGGCCAATAGCTAGTAAAGTGAAGAACAGCTCCATAATATCCAGAAAACAATATTTACTAAATTCCATTCGAAATTGAGCATATGAACAGGAACTGTGTGTTGCGAAATTTCCCTTCCGCAGTTAAACAGAAAAACATATATTTAGTTAAACTAAATATAATCAGGTGAATTGTGTTGGTGTCTGACTCTTCGTATGCCTTCAGCTTCTAGTTTGTTGTCGTTTCATGTATCCAAGCCGCCAAATTGTAACCCCCTAACATTTCTTTACTTCAAATATACGGAGCTAAATATATTAGTCAAATTAAGTTCTTCAAAAAGATGGCCTTTTTAAATCTGTTTTTTAAACATGATTTTTCATTAAAGTTGTGCTTCAATACGCCAGTTATTTTCTTTATCTTATTTTTAAAATATTATATTAATGTTCTTCTTACTAAATTTAAATGTATTTTATGCTCAGGTTAGTTGAGATAGTTTGTAAGGAATCTGAGACATTTCGCACCTTTAAAATCGCTAGGATTAACAAAGTGACTAAGCGTCATTATTATGGATCCTTCGTTTTTGAAGGAAAACAGCGATACCTCCATTGATGACACAAATTATGATGCTCTGGCTGGCTTTATTTATAGTTGCCATTAAAGCCCCATGAAAACACCAATTAGATTCTGAAGAATTATTGAATAGAGCGATTATCGTTGCTACTTCTCTAGTGTCATAGCACAAGTTTCCTCTTTTACACACGGTATAATCTTAGCTCTCTTTGCTGTTTCTCGAGTTTCCGGTTGTGATATGGAGTTAAACCATTTAAACAAATCCTGGGTTTTCATTTGATTATGTGGTTGGCAACTAGTCTGACTCGGTTTTACTTCTATTTCTTGTTTGGGCTGATTAGTAAGGTATATGTGCGTATGTGTCTGTGTGTGTCTGTTTGCATGTAGGGGTCTTTCTCGCTGTAATGCAAAGTGATGTCTGAGATCTGGTCATTCTTGTATTGATGGATTGAGAGTTAACCAACTGTTCGCATTGTTGGCTGTTACGTGTACGAATGTTATTTTCCCGAGTGTTGTCTTTCGTTTCGCCTTATTCCTCAATTTTGTTCTGTTCACTTGGTAACAGCGCAGGGTGTGCGGATTGCAGTGTTGAATGCTCATATTGTTTTGAAATTTCTGTCGCTGTTTACAATCTTTGTGATCCCGTGTGTGCAGATGTTTTATCTTCAGTTTGTTGCCAATCCGATCGAATGTTTGTTGAGTCTGGTCGAGGGGTGTTTGGTCTTGCCTGGATGCTAGTAAATTGTTGTTGGATTTTGTGATTCGTGGCCAGTCGATTAGAATATCATGTTGATGAAACTTTTGAATATTTAGGTCAGGTGCTTGTTGTTTTATATAAAGGGCTTCATAAATATATAATAATTTTTCTGATTTTGCTTTATGTAGAATTGAGAAATTGGCCAAATTGACTGGGTGCCCCGTTTCCAATATATGATCGGAAATAGCTGATTTTCCTGACGGTGCCAAGCCTTTTTTAATCAATTTCTGCGGTAAATGTTGCTGGATTCTGTTGATCAATTGCTTCTTCGTACGTCCAATATATATGCTACCGCACATACATGAGAATTTGTAGACTATGAATGATTTGGAGAGAATTGGCAATTGATCTTTGGCATCCAACCTCATGATTCTCTGTGTGCTAAATATGATATTAACTTTTACACAGGGAAAATTCTCCTTAGTGATTCTATTTAACCGCCGTGCAATTATTGAGGCCGGTACGTCGCCTCTAAATGGTAAGTTTAGGAAAACATGCTTGACGGTATCCTCTCTAGTACGAATCTGACGTGGTCTGATGTTGACATCAATGAACCGCTCTGGGTAGTTGTTCATTAGCAAAATTTTCCTCAGGTAGCCCAGTTCTTCCTCGATCTTGTGTTCAGAGCAGATCTTCCTGATTCTGTTTGCTAGGTTGTTAACTAAGTTTCTTTTGTGAGATTTTGGCACACTGCTGTTGTAGTGAATGTATTGCCCAGTGAAAGTGGATTTTCTATGTATTGCCAGTGTCAAATCACCATTTTCTTCTCGAGTGAGTTGGATGTCCAAGAAGAGAAAACTATTGTCTTTCTCTACCTCGAGAGTGAATTTGATGTCTGGATCGGCTCCATTGGCTTGCTTGAGGATTTCGGTTGGGTCTGCTGCTTCTGGGATGAACAATAATATATCATCTACATACCTTTTGTAGAGTGCGCACTGGTCAATTATACATTTCAAGATGATGCATGTATACATCTGCCAGGAGGGGTGCAATGCAGCTTCCCATAGCTACACCATTGATCTGACTGTAGTATTTCCCTTCAAATGTAAATTGCACGTTTTTTGTACATGCTAATATGAGGTCTTTGATATCATTGGTGTCTATAGGAAAATTTTGAAACTCATTTTTAATCAGGTCACACAAGATCGTCGTTGTTTTTCCAGTGGAATGTTCGTAAATAAGGATGAGACGTCAAGCGAGACCATTTTATTCTGTAGGATTTTTCCCCTCAGTTCATCTGCTAGCTCGAAAGAGTCCTTGATGGTGTTTGCGTTTATGATGTTTCGTAATGGTTGAAGTAGTTTGCAGAGAAACTTAGCTGGTTTATGTTGCGGTACATTGATCATTGACATAATGGGAGGCATCGGAGGAGCTCCTGAGGCTGTCAAGACTTTATGAGTTTTTGGTTTGCCGTACAACCTTGCGGTGTTTGTTCCGACAGGTTTTGCCTTTCAGAATTCTTCTAAAAGTCTTATTCTGAATCATCCATATTAGGTAAAAATTATTTTTACATCTTTTACAAAATAGCATTTTTTCTTGATTCACTATCTGTTGAATACTCTTTCTGTTTGTTGTCCAGTTTCAATTTCGATTGATCATTTATGATCTCGTGCATTCACCATTTGCAAGCGTCAGCTTTACATATAACATATCCTTATCCTTTGCAAGGTGTGGGAAGTCGTATATATCTGTCTGATTGTAGTTTTGTAGTTTGTCTATATGCATCTTTGTTATGATTTGGCTGCCTTAAAATTCCTTTTTGTATTGTCCTAAAGCGCCAACTCTCTCAGTTTTTAGTTCATTTCCAATGAATGCCTGTGGAGCGGTATCGTTTTGTTAAGTCATTGTAAAAATCTTTCCATTCCAGCTTGAATGTTAATAATGTCGTCTGCATAGATTCCTCCTAATGATTTAGAATTTTACGCCTAAGTGGAGTAATTATTTCTCAGGGTTTGACAAGATCGCTTCTGAATAATTGTGAATAAATGCATCAGGATTTTTAGGAAATTTCGATTGTGCATGGAATTTGTCCAGATCCCTTGTGAGGTATTTGGTTTCTTTGTCAGCTGTTATTTTCATCAACGTTTCTATCTTCGTTGTACATGCAGTTTACTCGCTTTCGTTTAGTCTTACATGCTGGAAACCCAGTTATTGAATGATTCTCTTAGCATCTTGCAGATCTGATTGGTTTTCCTCGATGGCATTAAGCAATAAACGGATTGTAAGTTTGTATTAGTTGTTGCAAACCTAGTAACAAATTAGTTCAGTTGTGACCAGAAGGATAAACCAAAGACAGCATGAACGGAATTTATAAACTCATGCACATTCGTTTCGTGCTTAATGGCGACTCATCAGTAGGAGCCGGTATTACGCCCTTTAACCACAATATAATTGGGTGAGGAATGTGGGATAATAGGACAGTATTATCCCACGAAACGAATGTGCATGAGTTTATACATTCCGTTCATGCTGTCTTTCGATTATCCTTATGGTCACAACCGAACT